>CANXYC010995170.1:0-12664 GCA_948193065.1 Aleurites moluccanus | reverse complement strand
GAGCTGGTCCAAGATTTCTTCATCAGTGGATCCAACTTTGTTATAATAATGTAAATATTGAACTTGTATATATTCCTTGTATATATTTTAGATGCTCCATGAATATGTAAATTATTGGGATGACTATACTTAGTATGGTCTGTAATATTATTAGTTACTGATATTTAATATATATGAGATGTGTTGAGATCGGATATGTTCACAAATGATGATAGATTGATTGATTATATGGATATAGATATGTTATAGCACGTAATGTTTACATGTTATAGAAGAGTTCTACAGGGTGTCGGTAGCCTTATACTGTTCCTACATCCTAGGACCGTCATGTTCCAAAATTGGGATGTGACACAGGCTTTCCCCTTTAGTAATAACCCAGCCAGCTCGATTGTCGTGACATCGGAACAAGGTAGCCTCCTAACTACCTTCTCTACCTGCTATAGAAAATCGATCTGCTCATCGCCTCTGTCACCCCTGAACTCTGGTAGATTAAGCTTCAGAAAGTTGAACATAGTGACTCCGCCCTCATCAATAACTCGACGGGCTCCCTGTATAGCAGTCTCGCCAGGAACTATTGCTGGTTGTACTGAAGCAACAGGTACAATAGCTAGTGCAACAGGAGGAGGCACTGCTGCTGGCGCTAGTGGTGGCGGCATATTCTGTCATTCTTACCTCATTTCTGCTAATTCCCGACACAAACCCATCATCGCCTGCATCATCTTCATCCTCTAGGGGTCATCACTCCTCTCTGTCTCCTTTGTCATCCGTCGAGATCTGGACGGTTCCTCTGAAAACTCTTTGATAAGAGACTTGTTAGAGGCTACCTCTGCCTCTTTGGTATCCCTGTCTCTATTGTCAGATATCTCTATCAACTGTCAGAAAATAGAATAACATACTCAGTACATTACATAAATGCATAATACTTATACATACTCGATGAATACAACAAAAGACGATACAAGTATTCCTATGCTCCATGGTTTACTTAAATCTATTACTCTATATCTAGTTACTATTATCTGTAACCTATGCTCTGATACTACCTCTGTCACGTCTCAATTTTGGAACATGACAGTCCTAAGATGCAGGAGATTCCAGAGGTGACTGACACCTGTAGAACCCAGTATCACATACTATTACCAAATACTATCAATTAATTAATCAATTTCTTAATTAAGTTCTATTATGGCATTCTGTAATATGTCTGTAACTTATTCTGCAATTGGCTGTAATTACCATCATCTCATGCCATACTCATACTTAATCTCATATTATACCATACATACATAATCACAGTCTAACTATGCCTTTTATACAACCCATGGAGCAACTAAATTATACAAATAAAATACAGTGTTAAAAATAATTACACTGCTGTTACAGACACTATAGAATTTCTCGAGAAATAATAGTCGGGAATCTACCTTCTACTCTGCACCTGAAAAGAGAAAACAATGAAAGAGTGAGTATAAAATACTCAGTGAATCTAATATGCATCGATCAGAAGAAATGACTGGAATATCAATAAACAGTATGCAGATAATCAATAAATACTAATCTGCTTAACAATATCTGAATAGGGAATCAAAATACAGTGAATAACTGTAGAATCGATAATCAGGTCAATAAAGCTATATCATATAGATAAGACAGATAAAGGGCTATGAAACTCATATCACATGTAACAACCATGTATGAATATACATAAGACCGATAAGTTCTTATGGCTAGGACTGTTAACCCTTCCCAGCTAGGGTATCATTATACAATGTGCACATTATGTACCCACTAACTCATCGGAGAGGCAACTCTGTCAAATCTCATTGGAATCAATAAAGGCATGGAATAAGTCAATCGATATCAATAATCATCAATGTTCTCATCAAGTAAAAATAGCTCATGAAATTAATTGAACGATACTATAATAAAACAATGAATAAGCAATGAATGAAGCATTAAACATTGGTATTAAGAATAGCAATAAACATTGGAATGATTCAAAAGTTGGACAAACAAAGTCAAGAAGTTGGCTCAATTAGCATACCAATTTCGCTGGCGACGATGGCATTCAAATGGTAGGCCTATGGATGAAACAATGGTAGACCTATGGCAAAATGAAATAGGCATTTTGTCAAGCACATGGTGTATAACAATGAATGAACAATTTGGCTAGGTTATGGTGCAACATTGACATTACCCATTTAATCAACAAACAACTCACAATGTAGGCAACACAATAAGCAATAATTATCCAACAATATACACCAACAAATGAATCAAAATGGCTTAAGAAACCAAAGGAAAAACAAGTAAAATTCAAGGTGATGAATAGTGCTAGGTGGTTCGGCCAACAAGGTGATTTCATGGATGGTTTCCAATCAACATTTCAATACTTAGGACATATTAAATAATGCATAATAAACTCACCTCACACTTCAAATAAGTTAGAAAAATTAATTTTCTACCTTGAGCTTCAAAGAAGGCAAAGTGCATATTCATCCAATTCTTTATTTTCTACACAAAATCAATCACCAAATAAGCTTTCATTAGTCTCCAATTAATATATTCTAAATTTAATAAACATTAACTAATACTAATTCAAATATCCAAATCACACAACTTGAACTAGGGTTTGGAAAATAGGGGAAAATCACCAAATGCATCAATTGATGCAAATTAACACTAAACCCATCCTATTTAACATCTAATACATCTAAAATAACTATTAAACCAAAGAAATCAACTTGTTACCTCAATTTAATGATCCACCCAAAATCTTCAAGGTGATGGTTCTTGATTTCCTTTAATTTTCCAAGCAAAATTTTGATGGGAAATGAAGAAACAAAGTTGGTTTTATGGTTTTCTTTGAATTTACTTAAGAAAACAAGCTTGAATTTGGAGGAAATGAAGGGAATGAGTTTCAGCCAAGCTCAAGAAAGGAAGAAGATGGAGCAAAAATCTTCTAAGTATTGCTTATATAGGTAGGTTAAATGGCAAATTATATTTAAGTCCTTAAACTATCCATTAATTGGACTTTGACCCCATTTCCTTCTGTAATTTATTCTGTTAATTCTGTTGAGAATTATATTTAAAAGTGGGAACTAAAAGAACTTCTTTTTATTGGTACTTTATTATAAATATAGTTTCAGAGCCATTCTGAAACTCAGATAGTTAGTTTCTCACTATACCCCTAAAGTTCAACTTATTTAATATTTTGCCATTAATTAAATTTTGAATGTTCCTAAACATTTTTTAACTCTTCCTTTTCATCATAATTTCACATATAAATATATGATTCTTTACTCCCTGGTCTAAATCATAAATTCATCTATCAACTGGACTACTATTTCCTTGGACAGTGTAATTAACACCGACATTTTCTGGGATAGTATCTCAAATACATTCTAACTGTGTTCCAAAAATTATCCTTAGTTATTTCGATATTTCCAGACTAATAACTAGTTATGTTATTATATTCTTATGGTAGTTTTCTAGGGTATTATAGAAAGATAAGTATTGCCATTTCCATGACACCAATCAATGCAGGCAGCTCCTAGAAGCGATAGAAAGGCTTATAAGCTAGGGTCATTTGAGGAAATTCATCAAAGGAAAACCTTATGAGGAAGGACAAAAAGAAGAGTCTAGCAGAGATAAAGGGAAGCAGGTGGTCAATGATGGCTCAGCAGGAGTCATTTATTGTATAATAGGTGGACCATGAGAAAATTCCTAGAGCAACAACCAGCAGAAGGCCCAAAGAAGGAAAAAAGGAGGAGCCAAAATTCCTATATTTTGGCGATGGGCGAACATGGGCAGTCAGGGAAGATGGATCTTGACTAAGAGCTCCTCATGAAGACCAACTAGTTATCTAGGCCATTATGGCTAACTACGTGGTAAAGAGGATACTTTTTAATGATGGGAGCTCGACCAACTTAATCACAGCTGAGGCTTATAAGAAAATAGGATTGAAGGATGAAGATCTAGAGGACTTAGAGAATCCCATTTGAACCCTAGATGGGATAGAGATTCCTACTCTGGGAATACCTAAGATTCCTTTCACAATTGGGATAGCCCTAGAGTTAATGACCGTGACAACATCTTTTGTGGTGGTGCAAACACCTTTAACATACATTATTTTAATAGAGAGACCATTGTTGTATGATCTTGGTGCCTCCACCAATATCAGAAAGTTAAAGATGCCCATTCTAATGGCATATAGAAGAGAGTTTACAATCTATGGAACTCAGAAGGCCTCACCATCTTGCGAGGAGAGGGAGCCGAAGAGAAAGAGAGAAACACCCAGCTCATCAGGGGTGGGTAAAGTAGTAGTGATAGATGAGATCTCTTTGACTTAGGTGCCAAAACAAAGAATGAAGCCAATAGAAAATCTAAAGAAGGCTCAGGTTAATGAAGATGACCTGGAGAGATCATTAATGATTAATGTGAGCTTGAATTGTGAACTGGCGGAGAAAGCCCGTGAATTTTTGTTGAGTACTTTGTCCAATTTTGTATGGACATCTTCAAACATGAAAGGGATCAATTTGGAGGTAATTGTACATAAATTGAATATTGACCCCACAATGAAGCTTGTCAAGAAGAAGAAAAGGTGTTTCTATATGGAGAGGCAGGTAATTATTAACAATGAGGTGGAAAAGCTTATGGAGGCGGGCTTCATTAGAGAAGTGCATTATCCTGAATTTCTTGCCAACGTTATTTTGGTAAAAAAGGCAAATGGGAGTTACAAGATGTGTATAGATTTCACAGATCTAAACAAGGCTTATCCTAAAGGTTTATTCCCTCTCCCTATGATTAATAAACTTATGGATTCAATAGTGAGCTTTGAATACCTTATTCTTTGGATGCGAAGTAGGGGTAACATCATATCAGAATGCATCCTAATGACGAAGAAAAAATTGCCTTTATTATAAAGATAGGCACTTATTGCTACATTTCCATGCCCTTTGGACTAAAGAACGTTAGGGAAACTTACCAACAACTTGTAAATAAGATGTTTAAAGACCAAATGGGCAGAAATGTTGAGGCATATATTGATGATATGATTGTAAAGAGCAAAACTTTTGAACAATATATCCAAGACCTAACAAAAGTTTTTGGAATAATAACAGCCTATGGGATGAAGTTAAATCCTAAAAAATGTGCCTTTTTCATCTAGGGAGGCAAATCTTTAGGATATATGGTGAGCGAGAAAGGAATCGAGCCTAATCCTAACAAAGTCAAGGCCATCCTTGACATGAATCCTCCTCGCAACTTAAAAGAGGTGCAAAGGCTCACTGGGGGAGTGGCTGCTCTTAGTATATTTATGTCAAGATCCGCTGAGAAATAATTACCTTTCTTCAAAAATCTTCGAAGGAAAGACAATTTTAAATGGAGTGAGGAGTGTTAAACAAATTTTGAAGAATTGAAATTTTTTTTGAGCTCAGAACATGTACTGAGCAGACCCCTACCAGGCGAAGAGTTGTTAATTTATATGTCTATGTCAGATCAGGGAGTTAGCTCAGTATTGGTTAGAGGAGAAGGCGGGGTTCAATGGCCGGTCTATTACTTCAATCGGGTTCTACAGAGAGCAAAAATTAATTATCAACCTCTAGAGAAGTTTGTGAGGCTTCGCTCGAGCACCTCCTCCCCCGGATCCAAAGGGATCGAGGATGCTCTCATTCATTTTTTTCAAGGATGATTTCTCATGGATTGGGAGGCGACCTTAGTTCCCTTTTTTGAAAATAATTTTGACATTTTGAAGTCGCCACCTTAAATTATTTTTGTTGGGAAAATTTAAGGTAAAAAACCCGATTTGACTCCAATTCTATCCCAAAGGAAAATAAGTACACTAGTCTTTGAAACCAAAGAGGATTCGGGGACTAGGTTTTCGATTGAAACTTGGCTTCTAATTTTAACCTTGATTTAAAGTGTTTTCATGAGCAGTTTTAAGGATGAGATGTATATAGATACATGAGCAAGTTAAATAAAAATAAAGTAGTAAAGCAGTTAAGAGAGCGATAATTAAATTATTTCAATTCAAGAATCTCAAAATATGAGATATCGACTCTAGCCCTTATGGGTTCTAAGTCGATCACACATTCCCCGAATAATACATTCAATAAAGCAGTTAATTAATAAAAAAGAGATCGCTTTGATCTTTTTGGATTTGAAGCTCTTACGTAGCTTGCCTGTGTATCCCGTTGAATGGGAATCAAAACCCATACAGTTCTTCCTTCTTGCGAAAAAGGGTTGATTTATGCCCAATTTATTATGTTTTTGATTCTTTATTTTGATGCTCTATCAAAGTAAAGAAGATGAGTTAGGAGACGACACCTTCTCTTTTGCTTTTTGAGGAGGCGACGGTCAGATTGGTCGCCCGAATCGGAGCTCCACCTTGGATTGGTTGAAGCCTGGGAAGACGGTCAGATTGTATTTTATCCTGCTTTTTGGGAAGGCGGTGGTCTGATTGCTCGCCGGATCGAAGCTCCACTTTGGATTGGTTGAAGCCCAGGAATACGATCAGATTGTCTTTTATCTGAAAATTCAAAACAAGCAAATTAACAGAGTGATTTTGTTAGAAATAATTGTGAGGCTCCACGCTTCCCGAATTTGGTCATTCTTTAGCTCAAAGAGAAACTAAAGAAATTTGGGCTCCATTCGCCCTGAATTGATTATTCTTTAAACTCAAAGAGAGTTAAAGAAATAAGAAGAAATCAGTGTATGAGAGATAAATAGAAGAAATCTGAGAAGGAAAATCGACTTTAAGGGATTTCGGGACCCAAAATATGAAGGAGGAGGGTCTCTATTTATAGACAAGGGGGTTGCCACCAGAGGGGGGTGGCGGCACCGCCCAAGAAGGAGGGCGACACCTCCCCTCAAGGAGGGCTATAGCCCATTTGGCTCCCAGCGGTACCGTCGGAAGGGGCTGCAGTACCGCCAAAGGGGGGCGGCGGCACCGCCTCCTAAGGAGGGTGGCACTGCCCTTCCCCTGAGGTGGCAGCCCGGGTCTGACTTCGATCTGACGCATTTTTGAGTCCATCCGAGTGCGGGTTTGGTTTCAGTGAGTATCGATTGGCATTGCACGAGTCCGAGGGATGCGAAAAACCAGTGTTCACAGCTGCCCCCATCATGATTGTCCATTTTGGATGACAGATGTGATGTAGGTGAACCAGGCTATTCCTGTCTGCTTGGAACAAAAGAAAATGCATTCTGATCGCATCTTACGAGGTTAGGAGGTATATAAATGCAATTTGCCATGCTTCGGACAACTTTCAATTTTTCAGATATTTTTCTATTTTTGTCATCATTCTAAATTACAGAAGCATCCCAGGTCTGATTTGGGAAAATGATAGGTCGATGGATAGAGAAAAATCATGCGAACACAGCGGAACTGTCGGCACTTGATTCTGACTTGAACTGCTTCGAAAACGCAAGTTACCCTGTTTTTACCCGTGGTAGGGGACATGATGGTAATTTTTAAGATTCTCAAAATCTATAAATAGGGGTGAGGCTTTCTCATTCCCTTCACTCTCACTTTCATTCTTCTCTCTATCTCTCTCTCTAGCTTTTCTCTCTAAAAATTTTTACTCTATCTCTCTAGATTTTTCTCTCTAGAAATTTTTACTTTGTCTCTAGATTTTTCTCTCTATAAATTTTTACTCTCTCTCTCTCTAGATTTTCTCTCTTCATGGCTTCACACTCTGGAAGTGCTACTAGTAATAGGGGCGTCATGGCTATGAGGCGCCGCGGGATAATCCCGACCCGAAAAATCTGCTCTAGGAACCAGAATAGCACGTCTCATGGGATGACAGAATTGAGGTATTTTCCAAAAATTAGAATTTTTTTTTACTGAGTGAATTCCTTTGCTTGAAAGAACACTGAACTTCGAAATAGAGGCGCTAGATCAAACTTGGCTTAACTAGTTGATGCTCTATCAATCGAATCTCCAGTAAAGTCTCTATTGGAGCCTACTAGTTTTGTGTCTTTCTTGAGGGTCAAAACGAACCCTGAGAGCAATATAGCCTTGATCAAGGCTCTAGCTGAGCGGTGGTGGGATATGACCAACACTTTCCATTTTCCATGCAGGGAGCTGACCGTTACCCCGCTTGATCTGTCAATGCTGATCGGACTGCACTTCGAGACCCGTTATCTAGATCTTTGTGCTGATTGGAGGGTTTCGTTCACTCATGAATATATGATAAAGCTTATAGGTCAGGATCCACCTCGGGATCGCATATCGATACTTCGCACTTGGCTTCAGGATCAGCTGAGAGATATGGAGCCATTCACTGATATGCTATTCGATATTGAAATTATAGCTAGGCTAATGATGTTGGTTCTGGCGGGATGTACATTTTGATACACCAGTCGGGATACTGTTAATCTGAACATTTTGCTGAGTTTAATAGATGTGACTTAGTTGGGTGGATATGACTGGGCTGGCGCTATTCTAAGCACCATGTACCGGGAGATGTGCGACTTGTCTCGGGGAGCTTTCAACTCCTATGGCGGAACTTACTTCATTTGGGAGGTATGCTCTCTACATCCTTTGTTAAAATGAAAAGGCACCCTCTGCACCCTTTATGAATCTTGAACTGAGAGGTACTCTCTGTACTTCTTCTGAACTTCTGCTAAGTCTTTCTGACTTTCTTTGTCTTCAATGCTTGGAACAGGTCTGGGCTTATGAGTATTTTCCAATGTTGGCTCCCACTCTTAACAACCCCAGGCTGGATGTCTTTTCGGCTGGTATCCGGTGGAACATAGAATATTGGACTGGCTTTGGTATGCGCGAGTTCAGGACTATCCGAGCAGTTTTTAGCAGTCTCGACGCCTTTCAGGTATCTTCTGACATTATCTTATTCACATTTCCTAGTTTATGCTCACCATAACCCTCTTGTAGGTTATGACAAAACCTTACATGGATAGGAAGCAGCTGATGCCAGTAGAACTTGATCCAAGTGCCACACTGGCTTGTTCTCGACTGTTACTTCACTCTCCACGCAACAAGTTGTACTACCTGGGAGAGAGAGTCCGAGTTCAAACTATTGGTAGGTGGGTAGTTCCGACACACTCATCAGTTGACATGAGGTGGAATATGGACATCCATGCCCCTGATGAGGCTTAACTGGTCTTCCCATACACCTATATGTGACTCATCAAGATAATTATGCGTTATTCTGTCGCACTCGGCTGATGGGACCTATTGGTGATCCATGTCGAAAATTAAGACGTCCATCTAGCTCTGTTGGACCTTCTGCTGTTTGTCAAAGTCAAGCTCAAAGCATAGGTGCATTAATAGACCCTTCTTCAACTGACCCCAGCGTTACCCATAAGACGCGGAATGATCCTGATCGGGTCACTTTGGCCCCTAACTTCTGGATATCTGAAAATATCTTCTACACCAGTGCTCAAGGTGAGATGCAGTCATACAATCTTCTGGATGTGGTTCATCCTCTTGCATCAGAGCTACCTGATAACATTAAGGTATGTTCATGCTCTTTTTCTTGGTTTTGCTTTTGGAAAAGATCCTTAAGCTTGCAATACCTCCTGGCCGTGCTTTCGGAAATGATCTTTAAGCTTTTGGCTCGTCTTTCTGTAGATTAATATGGAATGGATTCGTCACACTTATCGTGTGGGACACAGAATGGAGCTAGCTTTGTCGAATATGTTGACTCGACTTAATGTTCAGGCTGACCCACCTCATCAATCGGAGGTCCCCCGTCGACGCCGTCGGAGAGACTAGTGGTCTTCTTGAGCACTCCTTTTTTTTGGCACTGTTCTGTTTATGCTTATTTATGAACAATGATGTACGAATGATGTTTCATGTATGCTTTATGTATGCATGTATTGATGATACTTTAGCTGATTACCCATGTTATGAATGCAGACTAAAAAATGTTGTGTAATACTATTTTAAACCTAAATGCATTAAAATGCCTAAAAAAATGCCAAGGGATTTTGGAAATGTCCTAAAATGTCCCGGAAACCCCAAAAAAATTGAAAATTTCTCAAAAGATTTTGCAGAAAAGGGCGTTGCTACTGGGATGAAGGGGCGGTGCCGCCCTGGTGCTATGGTGCTGCTGCTGTGGCACTATTTTGGAGTTTTGCGGTATTGCCACCAAAAGGGGCGGTGCCGCCAAAGGCTATGACGGCCCCGGCCACATTAGGTGGTGGCACTGCCCTGGCTTGTGCGCCCAAGCCAATTTGGGCTCATTTTTTTTTTCTATAAATAGGGGTCCTATTCCTTCTAAAAAGCCATTTTGCCTCTCATTTTCACTCAAAACTTCTCATGGAACCCTACTATAGTCATCATATGTTTTTGTGGACTAAAAACCTAGACAAAGTCGAAAAGATTAATTTGGGCAAGTATGAGATCAATTATGTTCTGACTTTAAGAGGTGTGAAAGTGGATTGGGATTTTTTAAAGGCCTATCTCAGGTTTTGGGATCTCACTGACCATGTGTTCCAATGGGGTGAGCATGGAGGAGATGTGCCCCACTTTCGAGGAATTCAGTGTTATCTTTGGAAGTAATCTGAATGCTGCTCTAGCTGTCCTCGAATACCAGGTCGGATACTTTCGCTCTTTCAAGAGGCTCTTTGGATTGGGACAAGAGCTTGCTAGCTCTATGGTCATGAGAGACCAAATCAATCTGACTATAGTCACAACTGAGTTTCAATACCCGAAAGATACAGGGGATATGGTGAGATAAAAACATAGGATGATAGTTTTAGTTCTGTGTTTGACTGCTGGATGCCTATTCTTCAACTCACCTGGTTGGGGAGATGTTCAAATAGTGGAATTGGTTGCTCAGATGGAGCGAAGTTGCACTATTGCCAGTCTGATTTTGTTAGAGACCCTGCAGAGCTTGGATGGAAACTACAGAGTTGAGGGGCTTTGGTCTGTTAGCCTAGTCATTTTGCAGGTAGAATATCTTGTACTTCCTCCTCATATTCTTTACTTCTTTTTAACCCTCTTATTTCTCTTCCAGGTTTGGCTCAAGGATCACCTACACGTGGCGGCTCCTCCAGATTGGATGCCCTATTCAGCTGCACAATACCACATGAGGAGGGCTCTGATCCGCTTCGATTAAGAAAAGGAGTGGACCTCCTGGGTTTTAGATTTGGATTCTGGAGATCTGCTTTGTACTGCTCTTGGTACGGGATTGACTCATTTATCACGATGAGCTATGGGTACAAGATGGTTTGCCTGCTATGTATTTTCATGACCTCATTTTATCAGGGCACGAGAGTCTTGAGGCAAATGGGTCAGCCTCAAGGCACCCTAGTAGATGGAGCTGTCTACCCTTCATCTTCGATTATCGATCCTGTTTCCCAGGCCATAATGAATGGCTGGAGGCGGACGATGCGCTTTTGTAATACCCCATATTTATGCATAACAAGTTTTTGGGAAATAAGTTCTCAGTATATGGATTAAAAATATCGAAATGACCAATAATAATTTTAGAAACTCAGTTAAAGCGAAAATGAGAAAATTTTTCGGAAATCGTCGGTACCGATATCGTTGCTGTAAAAATAGCGGAACGGTCGACGAATGAATTTCTAAATTTGGATTAAGGGTGAATGATAAGGTATATTCATGCGTGAATACAGTAAAAATAAATATGAGAAAATATTTAAGAACATCGATAAAGTAAGAAATGGCAAAACCTTTAATAAAGGGTACTTTCGGTGAATAGTAAATTTCGACAGTCCGAGTTTTAGAACGACTCTGAAATTATTTTTATTAAATAGTATTAATTAAAATATGATGTTTAAATATTCACTTTGAATTCTAATTCCGACGGAACTACCGGAATGATTTACCAAACGAAAAAGGACCAAAAGCAAATTTTGGAAAATTTGAGGACTAAAGAGTAATTTGCCTATTTTGTCTTATTATATAAGCACAAATTGGCCAAAAATTTCTGCATTTTCTTCTTCTTCACCGTAGCTCATTTCTTTTCTTCCTTTTTGATTTTCTAAGTTAGATTTGTGAAGAAAAAGTGTTATAAATCCAAAACAAAAACCATACAAATATTTTACTACCAAATTAAGCCATAGAAATCAAGAAAAAATTCAAGAAATTCAAGGAAGGGATTTCGACCATTTTGGAAAAAATTTGGTAAGTTTTTGTTTGTTTGATTTTTTGGTTTAATTAGGTTAAATTGATGATGAAAGGAATGGGTAAATGGTTTAATTGCATCAATTGATGCATTAAATAATTTTTTCCAATTTAAAATCCTAAAATTGAAGTTGTGTAATATGATTTTGAGTATATGGATTAGGATAGATAAATTAGCTTTAGAATAAGTAAATTGGGTATTTATCGGTATTTAATTGACGTTCGTTTCATTGCAGAAAACTCGTTTGGGAAAAATCGTCAAAATTGGCCTTAACCGAGGATTTAGGAATTTGGTAGCAAATTCGTAGCATTTGGTGATTTGGAGGTATAGGTGAGTCTATTATGCATCAATTTACTTGCCCAAATTGTTAGAATGAACTTTGGAATCCAATTGTGCAAAATGAGTATTGGCCGAACCTTAAATTGTGAAATTTGCCTATGAATTGCCTTGTTTTTCCTTTGGTTTCCATTGCATATTTGATGCCTTCATTGAAGATTTTTGAGTTGTTTTTGTTGCCTATGGAATTGCTTCCATTTGTATGTTTATTG
>CANXYC010995109.1:0-29169 GCA_948193065.1 Aleurites moluccanus | reverse complement strand
AATTCTCTGTTTTTTATTATAAAATATATATATATATATATATATATATATATATATATATATATATATATATATATATATATATATATATATATATCAAATTATAATATCAATTCATATCAAACTTAAATAAATCTAAATAATTTTTTTTTGTTCGAATTTGAGATTTCAATATTAAAACCTTAAGTCTAGCCTATGAAATGGATTTTGCAAAATTTAATCCTCACTCATTGTTAAAAAAAAAAATTATCCGTCTCATTCCGGATCGAATCAGTCAGGTGATAAATTACTTTGATATAAATAATTATTTTTTTTTTTAAATATATATATATATATTTTTAAATATTCATACAATATAATTTTTATTTCACATAAAAAATAACTACTAATTAAAAAAATATATAAATTAAATATTAAAAAAATAAAAATATATATCATATATATAATTAGATTGGATTACGACCAATATTACTATTACCTTGACCCTCACAAATAAAAAAAAAAACTCACCTATCCTATTTACTAAATAAAACGAATCGGATCGATACGAATAACCACGGATCGAATTAAAATTATCATTCCTAATATAAAGGAAAAAATTAAAAATTCTATTTAATTATAAAATATCTCACATTAAAAAAAATAAAAATTATCCAAATTTAATATAATGTATGAATCTATAGTTTAAATTTTTGAGATGGATTCGAATGTTTCTCACAAATTTAAATGAAATTAATTTCATTTTAAAAGTGATGCAATTTTATAAGAATTTTGAATAAATTTGACAGGAAGTAATCAAATATAATTAAATATATTTCTAATATAATTGTGATTAGTAATCAACCACCAATCGGGTTAATCGCATTGTTAGATATTTTGAAATGTTCTCTAATTATGGATATTATCAAATATCACATAATAATGGGTGGGAGTTCAAACACCCATCTCAAGTTCTAACTGCTTTATCTAAATATATTCTAAATTAAATTAGACGTAAATCTTTATAAATAATAAAAAAACGAAAAAGAAACAAATATAATTATTTTATTTTCAATTACATTAAAAAGATGATAATTCAATAAAAATTAATTAATTAATCAAATAGAATCAAATCAAAATTTTTACACCTTTTAAATAATAATATTAGAAATTCAATCGAACTTTGATTTAATTATTTTAATTATTAAAATATAAAATATAAATATGATTATGCATAATTGATATATTAATTAATTACAAAATAAAAAAAGACTAATGATATTTTAAAAAAATTGAAAAAAAAATATTTCATTTATCATTTATTTAAAAATAATTGAATTGATACAATCCCACAACTAACCATTGTTAAAATTATTTTAAAAAAATTATTATTTATGAAGTTATTGTTTCTTGAATTTTTTTAATTTCCTTTTATAAATTTATTTTTATAAAATTACCATATATTTAATTAAATTTTAAATTATTTTACTCATATACATTATATAAAATTTATTTATGTTTTATATTTTTTTAAGTTTATCATAACAAATATGAATAATTATTTTGAAATAAATTTTATATATTAAATTTATCAATATCAAACAAAAATAAAATTATTATTTCATTATTTTTTTTATTAGTGTTCACTTTAAGTAATACTTTGTTTCATGCACTATTCATTGTTATGCACTCTTACCATATATAAATTGATCTAAGCAAAAATAAATAAATAAATATGGATAAACAATATAGATTCATATGGTACACTCATGAGTACCATTTGAAAAAATTGGATAAGAAAGTGGTTACCTTTTTTTTTTTTATAAGTATTTAAATGAAAATAGTGTTGTTATGTGTATCATATGTATCAATTAATTAATTTAATTTAATTATTATAAATAAAACCAATTAATTTAAATAAACATAAACCTATAAAATCATTATAATTTAAATAAAAAAATAAATTTGAAAATTCAATTTAAATAAAAAAATATATTTATGAGTCGAACTTATAAAATTAATTCAATTTAAATAGAGTCGAATAATTTTTCATATATTAAACTGACAGTATAATTAAATATTATAAATTAAATTAAATCATTTTAAATAAAAAAAATTAATTAAACATAAAATAAATTTAAAAATTGAACATGAGCTTCAAATATGATAAATAAAATAATTTAATTTAGACAGAAAATAAATTAATTAATTAAGGAGTCGAACTTCAACTTTAGTCTTATTACTATATAAAAGCCTCGTAGGCATCATATCCAATTTGACTAATACCATCTTGACACGTTGCTACCCACTAACAAGACCTTATTGATGAGATAATGATCCACAATAATATGGACCATTCAACTTATTGACAAAATCTAATGGGTCCCTAAGCGCTATCTCTCTTTCTTTTTCTTTTTCTTTTTTTCTTTCTTCATTCCTTTTTCTTTTTTCACTTAATATTTTAAAAATAATATAAGTTTCTCAGTTTAAAAAAAAAAAAACACTTGATAGATCTATCTAAATAAAAATTTAATTAAATTTAAATTAATCAAAAATTAATCTTTATAAAAATTAAATTTAAATGAATCAAATAAAATTTTTTCTATAAATTAATGAGTGGGATGATTCAAATATGCTTGAGTTTATATATAGATTCGTTCCTATTTAAATATTACAATAATTTAATTTTTAATTTTTAAATTATTATTTTATTTTATATTATATATAAGAGGACAAGGTTAAATTTATTATAGTTAAAGAATAACTATATCTACATTAAATATGTCTATTTTCTTTAAAAATACACACACACACACATTAAATTCTTGTAGCTATCAACCTATCTATTATGTTCTTTCTTAAATAGGCTTAAATTGATTATTGTTTATACTTAATGGTACTTATAATAAATATTTTAATTATAAAATATATAATTATTAAAAATTTTTTATTTATTTCTTTTAATAATTTTTAATATTTTAATTTATTTATTATTTTAATCTCTCTCTATATACTTAATTCTCTTATATTTTATATCTCTTAATTAATTTTTATATTTTTTAATTATGGTATTATTATAAAATTAAGATAAAATATAATTTATATTAGAAAGTAAGACAATTAAATTTAAACATATCAAACAGAAAATTAAAATATTTATTTTGTGACGGATGAAATATATAAATTTGAAGCGATTATTAATAAAATTAAAAATTTAAATGATAAATTTTAAATATTGAATAATATAAATATTATAATTTTTAATTATAAAATTATTTTGAAAATTCACATGGAATAATTCAATAATAATCCCCTTCTTAATAAAATAGTTTACTAATAAATTACAAAGGTGAAATTTAGGGGCTGAGGGGGTTAACGTGTATTTTTACGTAGTAATGTTTCATGTGTTTAATTTTAGGTACTTAAAATTTTTTATAAAAATTTATAAAAATTATAATTTAATAGTATTTTATATAATGAATCTAATGATATATTTTTTATACTAAACAAAAATCAAATTGACAGCTAAAAATGCATTATAAATTTTGTGTATTATATTTAACGGTCTAAATTTAATATATTTATAATATATTTTTAGCTGTCAATTTAATTTTTATTTAGTATAAAAAATATATCATTAGATTTATTATATGAAACACTATCAAATTATAATTTTTATAAAAAATTTTAGGTACCTAAAATTAAACACAAATATACAGCAGCTCCCTCAATCCGAAATTAAGGGCATGTATGATTTATTGTTTAAGTCAGCTACAAGACCATTAATGATTATAACTTATTATAAATTGTTTGATAATTTATGGATTCTTTTGATTTTAAATATTTTTATATTTATTAATAAATATTTTATTATTCTTTTGATTTTAAATTAATTTATATTTGACTAAGTGGATGCATACCAATACTAAAGGCTTAAAAATCTATTATAGATGTTTACATTTTTTATAGAATAGTAAATAATTTTGTAATTATATATATATATATATATATATATATATTTTCAATAAAAGATAAATTTTGAATTTAAAAATTTAAGCTTTTTATTTCATTTAAAAAAAATATTAATATTAAATATTCTTTTAAAATCAAATCAAACAAATATTTAATATATGAATTAAGATATTGATAATAGTAATTCAAAATGATTTCTATTTAAAAAATCAATTAATGTTTTTTTATCGTAAAATTGTATATTTAAATAAAGATTTTTCAACCTCATGTAGGAAATAAATTAGTATTACAATTTAAAAAAAAAAGCATTATAATTTTTTAAATTCAAATATATATATATATAGTCTGAATCATCTGTCATTCTTGTTGATTCTATTTTTAGTCTTATATATATATTTTTTTATGTATCTAAAATATTTTTAAAAAATTAATTTAATATATAAAAGAATATAAGATTAAAAATAGGATCAGCAACAAGACAAATGACTCAGATTATACAGATACTCTTAAAAAGAAAAACATAAAGCCAAAGAAGGTGAATGGACGCCAAGAATTTAGTGTAGCTGGCTTTCTTTTTAACAAAGGAAAATAATAAAACAAAAAATACTGCCCACTTATTATTGTTATTTTTGTTGCTGACACTCAAAGAGACTTTCCAAAAGCGGAGTGTGGGTAGTGGCATCAACAACGAACGTGTATCTCACAGAATGGAAAGGCGCGTGAGATTGATATTTTTATTCATTCACCATTAGCAACAATGGAACAGATCACCAGCATGAACAACTCAGCGATAGCATGCTATACTCTCACGCTACACTCCAAAAACATCCTACTCGCTATCCACCAACAATCAAATTTGTAAATAAATCAATCAATTTTTCTAATTAATATTTTTAAAATACTCGTTAAAAAATTATAAATAAATAAATATTTTATTTTATTAATTTTGTATTTTAGACTACATGCAAATCTACTAAATGTTATATAATGTGGATATGGATATACAGTATATTATCATAAATAAAATTTGAATTTTGATTTATATTTTAGTGTCGAATATATATTACTTCTTCCATTTCATTTATATAAGTAAAATTTATATTATGAGCATTTCCTTCGTTTTATTTATATAATTAAAATTTATATTCTGAGCATTTCATTTAAATAGATAAATTTACTTAAAATAAATTTAGCATAAAGTATAAAGTTTTTTTTTTTTTTTTAATTTATAAAACATATTAATTATATGATAATTTTTATATAGCGATAAATAATTTTTCATACTGCATTAAATTAAATTACATCATCAAAGATAAATTAACATATTTTTTTTAACTTTTACTTATCCTTTTATATTTTAGGATATCATCCAATAAAATTTTTCATTATAATTTTCATGAATAATCAAAATAATAAAATGAACATAATAATTGATATGTTGAGGGTAAATTAGGAAAAAAAATTAAAAAAATTTTAATTAAAAAAATTATTATTTCTTAATTCTTGTGAAAAATAATTATGCCTATGTAAATAAAATGAAGGGAGTATTACACAATTATTTTTAAAAGAATACCAAATGACACATATTAAGGAGGTACTCTCTTTGTTTTTTTTTATCTGTCGTTTAAAATTTTGTATATATATTGAGATATTTATTAATTAAATTTAAAATAATTTATTTAATCTTATATCTTTAACTTTATTTTAAATTAAATTATTATATTCTAATTAAATTCTATAAAGATAAAATAAAAAAATAAATATTATTTTAAAAATTTAAAATGATATTAAAAATATAAATAAATAAATTTTTATATGGATAAAAAAAAAAAAAAAATTGTGGGACTATGTTGTAGTCTCAGAGTTACTTTATATATTGTTGGGTATCGTGTCAAAATAGTTTTTAACACAAATATATTCAAAATTAAAATTTTATGACTTCATATTTAAATTTAATCATACTTCTTTTTAGGGAAATTATTATCTATTTATAAATTTAAATTGCACATAATAATTTTTTATTCTTTATTTATATGCAAGTAGAAACAACATCATATATATTTATATATTAAGAAAATAGAAAAATACTATTTGCCTTAACAATATATATATAAAATTGACGAAAAATTTTCAAGAGTTGGCCACGTGACAACTCATTTATTAATTTTGGTTTAGTTGTTGCAATTAAACATGCAGTGGTTTGTTTGGGAGCTTGTCCGACCCAAAGAAAAACTTCATTAGTGACAGGAAAAGTGCTTCATCATCCGACGGATGAGGGAGGACTGGGCATTCGTACTTTACGAAAGCAAAATGCCGCCTTTTTAATGAAGCTTGCTTGGTAAGTGATATCACAGCCTCAACTCTTTTGGGTTCAAGTTATTCGAAACAAATATAGTAGGAGGGATTGGTCTCCAACAACTATTCGAAGGCAGGGGCAAATGTCTTACCAATGGAGAAGTATTCTTTCGGTCTGGGATAATACATTCAACTGTGGTGTCCAACGACTTGGCTCTGGATCTTCAGTGTCGTTTTGGCATGATTGTTGAGTAGAACTAGGGGTTGTTCTTGTTAGGTATGTTGCTCCAACTGTACTAGGAGGAATTTCATCATTTACCGTTGCAGATATGGTCACGGATAATGAAACTTGAAATTGGGATATTTTTCCAGACTTGCCAATGTTTATATATCTCAAACTTGTTGTTATAAAACCACCCATGTCTCTGGGTCGAAGATATATACTGGTTTGAGGTCTTACAGGTACTGGTTTATTCTCTGTTTCTTCGGCTTATAATGAACTTGAAGGCGAAGCTTCCGCTCAGCAGCCTTTCTGGAAAAAAGTATGGAAATGGCAATGTCCACAACATGTGCATTCTTTTTTATGGCTGAATGTTCATGATTCTTTACTTACGAATGTGCAACGGGTTCATAGGCATATGGCAGATGATGATCGGTGTCCTTGGTGTTAAATGCATGCAGAAACAACTTTACATGTACTTGGGGATTGTCCATTTGTGCGGGTTATATGGTTGCAACTGGTGGATGCCGCACATTATCATAAGTTTTTCTCATTAGACTTAATTCCTTGGATTGAGTTTAATTTGAGCAGCTCCCTTCAATCCACAGGATCGCATATTGGACTTTATTGTTTGGCATTGTTTCTTAGTTGTCATGGCAGTGGAGGAACCGGGTTGTTTTTAAGAATCAGGAGTTGCTTCCAGTTGCAGTAATGAGGTAGATTCACTCGTACATTGAGGAGGTTCAGGCTCTTATGGATATTCAGACTACTATGGATGCGGTAAGAAAGGTCTGCCATGTACTAATTGGATGGTCACCTCCATCATCGGATTGGGTCAAGGTTAATACTGATGGTGCTTAAAGAAGGAGTGTTAATATGGCTGCAGCTGGGGAGCTTATTCGTGATGATATGAGTAGATGGCTTGGCGGTTTTACAATTTATTAGGCTCTTGTGATCCCTTTGCTGCAGAGCTTTGGGGAGCTTATGAAGGACTCAAATTGGCTTGGGAGCAGGGTTACTGTCAAGTTATTCTGGAGTTGACATGTTAACCTCCAAAGGTTCGCTGACTTCGCTGTAGTATCCTCATGTTTTGTTTGATCTGCTGGAACAGTTCCAAAATTGGGAACGACAAATGATTGTTATGCATACTTTGTGCGAGGGGAATCGTTGCGCGGTTTGACTTGTCAATGAAGCTTATAACCATGCTCTCGGTCTGCATCTTCTTTAATCAGTTCCTCCTTTGCTGAATCTTTTGATGCTGCATGATATTATAGGTGTTTCTTGGCCTAGAGGGTCTTGAGTTTTTTGTAAATCCTTTCATACTAAATAAATAAATAAATGCTGCATCTTATTAAGTAAATATTTACTACATATCTCAATAGTTTTATTTATCATTTTTCTATTTTTTATTTTTTAAAAATATTTTTTATAAATACTTATAAATTTAACATTATATTAAAGATCTATTATAAAAAAAAAATTTATGAAATTACAATATAATTAATATTACTTAAAATTAATTATAATATAATTAATAATAAATTACATATTTCTTTTAACTCCTCCTTTATCATTTTCTTGTGATTAAACAATTCGAGAAAAAAAAAAGAAAATAAATATTAAATAATATAATTAATAATATATGTAAGATGCAAATGAATTCAACTAATGAGAATTATATATATATATAATCAAATAATTTATTAAGCTCAATGATTACATAATTTATTATATAGATTTAATAATAATCATATACAAATAATTTTTTTCAAAGTATAAAAAAATTTAATTTTAAAATCTTACATGTATAATCATATCTATAATCCATGAATAAATTTTAAAATTTTAAATTAAAATTATTGACTCATTACATTATGAAATAAATGTTCAATTATCAATAACCAAATAAGAAAAATATATTTAATTTTACACCAAATCAACATTATTAATAATAATTTCTAATAACTGAGATAAAGATAAAATTAGTCAAAACGTTTTGAATTTTCTACTAAGATTAATGATATTTCAAGTTAATTTAGTGATAATTTAAAATTTTTTGATTTTTTTAAACTATAAAAGAAATATTTTTCTTATATATCATTTACTTAAAAGGATTAATAATATTATTATAAAAAATTAATTATAATAATATTTTATTATTAATTATATTTCATTAAAATCATTGTTATATTAAATTATATATAAAGATCTTCATTTTAGGGTGCACTCTTTAAAAAAAAACTGATTTATTATTTATTGAGAGAAAATTATTATTAGTAATAATTAGTGAGAAGAAAAAAAATAAATTAGAAAAAGCGTAAATTATTTATTGTCCGATTGTTGGGGAGAAAGAAAAGCAACGTGTTAAGAAAAAACAGCGAGTAGTAAAAAAAAAAAAAAAGATACAACAACGACTTTTATAGAGCATAAGCGTGGCCTTTTCTTTCTCCAGTTTCTGAGACTCTAAACGACTTCCATTTGCCTTCTTCTTCCCTCTCTCTGCTCTTTCTTCATCTTCTCCATCTTCATACATACCTTAAGCCTCCATTTCTGTTTCTGTTTTTCTTTTTCTTTTTTATAAAATTTATAGTTCTCTTTTTCTTTCAAGCTCAATCGCTTTTTGAAACTGATCGTTAACCTTTTGGTTTCTGAAGTAACAAAAATGGCGTTGACGACAAGAACAGATTATTATTATTATTATTATTATTAATTTATTAACAAATAAATAAAAAGAGCCGATAGAGAAAGAGAAATGCGAACGCTGTGCGATGTTTGTGAAAGTGCTGCTGCGATCCTCTTCTGCGCAGCTGACGAGGCTGCTCTTTGCCGCTCTTGTGATGAGAAGGTAATAATTTTGTTTACTAATTTTCTATTTTAATCTCTCTCTGGTTTAATGACAAAGAAAATTAGATTATTGATGCTTAAAAAAAATTGATTGGTGAGATTGTAATTGAATTGATTAAATTTTGAATCAGTTAATCAATTTTTCTCTCTCTATAAAGTTATCAAGTTAATTGGTTTCTTAAACTGTATAATACTGTTTGTAGTAGGAATCTAATAAGCATGTCACTTTAGGGAAGAGGCTTACTGTATTTTTTTTTAAGTTTGAATTTTACCATTTTAACCTTAATCTTGAATAACAATGTAAAATATGGTTGGTATGGATTTCTTGCTAAAAGACTGACTTTTGAGGATCAAAACATGCCTTAACCTGATTCTATTTACATTCTCTCACTATTTATACTGCGAGATTGGTCATTTTAATTGTAAGACATAATGAATTGTGATCTAGGCATGATTGAGAATGGGATTGTGTGGAACGAAATTTTTGGTGCTAGGATCCTCACTTATTGGCATAGGAAGTTATTTCTGAAGGATGAAATAATTGCACATTTTAAAGGATTTGGTTTAAAGCTCATATTTCACACCAGATATAGAAAAAGCGAGTAAAAGCTTCTGTTGGTGTATAATGTCCCATTTGGGGTGTGTTTGCAGTTTATTATTTGTTAATTGAGGAACGTGATCTGTTTGTTTTCATTATGATATATGATGGTCTTGGTTGTGCACATTTCTAACTTTGCTTGCACATCTTTTAGTAATTTTTTTTTTCAAAAAAATGTTTGCTACATCATGTAGTTTTTTTTTTTTTGAACTGTAATTGCAGGTCCATTTGTGTAACAAGCTTGCTAGTCGGCATGTACGTGTGGGGCTGGCTGATCCAAGCGATGTGCCCCGTTGTGACATATGTGAAAATGCACCTGGTATAGGTTTTAATATTTAGTGTTTTGCTTTTTGCAAGGATATGCATTTTTTAACTTTTGTACAAGAGTTTGAGGTTTTTTACTCTCTTGCAACATGCATGTAGCTTTCTTTTACTGTGAGGTAGATGGTAGTTCCCTCTGTCTGCAATGCGATATGATTGTGCATGTTGGTGGTAAAAGAACGCATGGGAGATATCTCTTATTGAGGCAGAGAATTGAGGTTTGTGTCTGGTCTGGAGAACTTGCTTTTCATCTTTTCTGTAAAGAAGGTTCCAAAAATTAATATGCTTCCCTTTGTCTGATTTAGTTTCCAGGGGATAAAACTGGCCGTTTGGATGAACTAGGACTCCATCCTCTTGATCAAAATGACGGAAGAAGGGACCAAAATCATCCGCCTAAACTTTCAATGAGAGAAAATAAACAAAATCATGGAGCATCTTCCATTCCAATGATGGAGAATAACACTGATGGTGATGGCAAGATCAACAATAAGTTAATTGATCTTAATGCCAGACCTCAGCGGATGCATGGGCAAAATTCAACTAATCAGGTATGTGTTTTTCAATTGACCATCTTGACATGTATCTTCCTATCATTTAAACTCCATGACTGCATATTCAAATGCATGGTAAGAACTGTAGATTTTATGCATTAGCCTCGCAATTAAACAAAATTAAATACCTTTTTTTTTTGTTTGATGGAACAGGGTATAGATGTTATGAGTGGGACCAATCATGAATCTGCAAGTGTGGTTCCCGTTGGATCTTTCAAGAGAGAGCTTGAAAAATAAGCAAGGTATAATTTACATAATTCATAATTCATAATTCATGAAGTCTGGTTCAGATGCCAGCCTTTCTTCATTTATTATCAAGTTAACATATAGGTTGATATCATGGGAAATCTGAATTAGCTTTGATGTTGCATTCCTGTAACTAATGGTTGGATAAGACCTCTTACTTTGAACTTGAAACCTACTGCTTGCGAGAAGCTAAATACACCCCTGACCCGCCGGAATTTCATCACACAGCATAATGTTTCTTGAAATATTTGAAGAGAAATAATTACATTGTCATTCTTAATTAAATAGTGGATTGATAACCTTATGGTTTGACTATGCTGTGTGGTCTTTCTCCCCATTCTATTTTTTTTTATGAGGCAGTAATTAGCATGTCTCATATAGAATTTGATCTGAGCTGTCAATTTCCAAGAATTTGTTCATTTTGTATTTTCCCTAACTTGTTCTAAATTGCGTTTTAAATATATTCAATCCTATAATATAAGCCAGTTAGAGTATATATAAACTGAGGGTGATTTGACTGGGGAGGCTTCATTTTTCATTATTCAATTCAATTAGCAGACGAAAACAATGGTTCATGTTGAGGTTGAGGTAGCTGTTGACTCCTGAAATAGTTCACATTTAACAGGCTGGCTCCTTATTTGGTCTTGATCATTGCAATTGGCAGCATGATATGGAAAGTTTGGATCTTTAGAAAAGAATTTCAACCATAGTAAACAATTTGCTCATTGTGCTGATAAGTTGGTGGCTTTTTTGAGAACTGGATATTATGTTTGACTTCAGAAGGATGCTTGTAGTTGAAACAGAAAATTGTTAATGTTGCATATTTGTTATGTGTTTCTGACTCAGATGTGAAGTCAGAATCCACAGCCTGTTGTGCTATAAAATTACAACTACCTCATTTGTGGACCTCTTATGGACTTTTCATTTGTTCATAATTCCAGAAGTCGGATTTGGATAAAGTGTGCATCCTTTGTTTATGTTGATGATAGGTTCAAGGCATCAATTTGATTATGACGGGTGTGATTTGATCTTTGACATCAGAGTTGGTCCATTTCTATGATTAATAACCTGTGGCTGAATAGGATTGTGGACAGTTGTTCAGTTGATGGACAGAAGTTGAAAACATGGTCTTCTTCTATGATGGTTAAACATTTGCTGATAGGGTTGGGGACCATTTGTTGGCTAATGGACAGAAATAAAACCTGTAGGGTATTTAGGTTTCTTTTATCCACTTGCATTTTTGTCATTGAGGATAGATCTTATAGATGGTTCTGTGGAACACATTGTTTGTGATTGCATATGCTGGAGACAGCCTCTAGATTTTAGCTTTTGTCAAGGGGTTAATTCTAAGAGTTTGCGACTCATTTGTTCTCGAACATGTGAAACTGATAGATAAAAAGAACACTGTTTCATTAGTTCTATGAACATTTGCATAGAGGGCTTGAGTCGTCACACATCAAATTGTTTATTTGGAGTGGATACAAGTAGGACCATTAAGTGGAAGGTGGATGTCAATGTAACCCTTGCAGATCCAGTTTTTTATTATGGAGGGATATATGATCTATATTTTATGCAGCAGTAATTAGCCAAAAATGTGTGTGAATACTTGTTTGAATATCAATCAAAGTGGAGCACTATTTGTTGAATTTATATGAAGTTAGAAATGGGTTGCTACCTTCTACTTGCTTACCTTGTTTCTGGAACGTCCTTCGGTTAAAAAATTGAGGGTTGAGTTCAGTTCTTTCATTGTTAAGACTTTGCTGCTTTCATATTTAATATCGCTTATCATTTAGGTTTAAGTTGAAAAAAAGACACCATTGAAGTAGTTCTAAAAATGAAATTGAAAAGCAACTGTATCTTCATTATCTGACAATATTATGTGGATCACTCTCTTATCTTTAATTCGTGGTTGCAGGTATTTTTGGATGCCTGATGACAAAATTTGAGTTCTGCAACCTGTTTTATAGTTTCGAATTTGATTTTTCTGTGGGTAGGCTTTCATCATCCCTTGTGCAAAGTTGGTTATATGGGGAGAATTTCAGCCAGTATATTTAAGCAAATACAGCTTCTGTTTTAAGAAATTAACATTAACTGTTAGTGTTTGGTCCATTTACTCTCTGGACGCACCACTGCCTGCTGGTCATAATTTAATAAGGTGGATGTGATTCGTTTGGAATGAGATTTCTCTTTAAAAAAATAAATAAATATATAACTTGAAACATGAATCGAAATATATCTTTCATTACCATGGAAAAAACTGGTCTACATCCAAATTCAGAAGATATTCTAATAAACAAAGATTACCAGCTTATCCGTTCAGACATGTTGGCTATAATAGAATCTTATTTCAAGAATTGGATTTTATTTTCGTTTTGGTATATAAATAATCATCAATATGATATATTTTCAAGTATAATTATAAATAATCAATAAATTGTATATAATAAATGTTCATAATTTTAAAATCTTATTTCACTTGAATTTCAATTTCAACATGTACAGAACAAGCCCTCAATGTCTGATGCTGAACCAAAGCTCGTCTGTCTTTTCCATAATTGCTTGTGGCCCCTTAATTAAAGCTTGGGAAACAAAGAGGAGTTCATATCTGTTAAGTTCATTTCTCTGTCATCTTGGCCCCTTACATGACAACGCAAGTATGCAACTGCTTGGGAGTGACTTTTGTTTCTTGATAATTCATTGTAAGCTCAATAATTCATTCCTTGAGTAGAGCCTTTTGCTGTTGAGTTTATTCCTAGTTTTCCGATAAGTTCAGTTCAGTTGCGCCACAAGGGATGATGTGGTTCTTTTGCCCCATCTTACTAGGTAATTCAATAGTTCATGCCCCAAACCAAATCCAACCGGTGATTCTCGGTTCTGCCAATGATAACGGTCTTTTGCTCTTTTTGTGTTTGATAAAGATTATTCTTTTTATATCATTAAAACACATACAAAATATTAATTTTTTTTAAATGTAGTGATAATAATAATAGAAAATGTTAAAACAACAAAGTGGTTATACTTACTCCTACCCTGCCCCTTGCTCTTCCTTTTCACCCCCATAAAGGTTCTTCCTCTGTATTGCACATGGTTGAAGCAAGTAAAGCTAACTTTTTCGGAATGAGCTACAAAAATGGGGGCTAAATCTCTCTCTCTATGCATTTTGTTTCCAATAGGACATTGGTGTTTAAAGCAACATGCAATGAAATAACGGCTGGTCCTATGCTTTGATATAATAAGATCAGCAATGGCCCCATTCCCTTTTGGAATTTCTCTCTGTCCCATAATTTCTCCTTGAACTTTTGGTATCAAATGGACATGAGGCCCTCCCCAAAAAATATACTATATCAAATAAATACAAGGATGATGACTTGTAAGTTCCCATTTCAAGGATGCCTCAACTCCATAGCAATTAGCAAATTGTCTCCATGCCCACTTGACCATGTTAGTCATCCCCCTTGTCCAAAAACTATTTTAGTGATTATGTTTGTTGCTTCATTTATACATGTACATATCTTTCTAGTTGGCTAATCTATGCTAGTAGTTATTGCAGCTTTCTGCCAATGGAGGATCAGATAGATGGGTGAAGTTTGATTGACATACTAGTTGGATTAGCACCTGTAATTTTTTAAAAGCATATATTGAAAATTCTTAAGAAGAAAGAGGACTATAAACAAGTTTGATTTTTTTTTCTAACTTTTGTATCTACGAGACTCACACTTGACCATTGGACTGGTAACCTAGTGTAAGAATAACACTTTGCTATATTACTCATATTTGATAAGTTACAAAATACCAAGATGCACTTCTGTTTTATTAAATTTATTGAGACTACCTAGCTAATAATTTATCTGAACAACTTAATCTTTGAGACAATGATTTGCCACTGCTACAACAATATTTAACATTGGATGTATGGCTTAGAGATGATTACACAAATTCAAGGATTTTAGTACATGGTGCATCATTTCAAGTACACACTAACTAATCTCATCAGCAATAGGTTTATTAAGTGGCTAAAAGTACATGTAACAAAGAACAAAAATAGTCTCCATGGCTATAGAAACATTTTCTTAACACACACTGAGAAATTAATTAATCTTGCATTTGATTTCCCATTTTTTTTCTCTGCTTCATCTACTTCATTCTGTAGCTTAGTAGACATAGCCCTTGACAAACATTCCTTTCTTGGCTTCTTCTGATTCTCCTTCGCCAGTGTATTTGCCAAGCTGAGCAAGTGAGTTGGCCTGGGCGCGAACAAGCAGTGTATCCTGAGCTGCCTTCACATTCTCAGGTCTACCAGCCCATGTCTTCAGGCAAGTGTTCTGGAGAGCCCTGGCATATGAGAAGGACACATGCCATGGGTTTGGACCTTGGTTCATGGCGTTCAGGTTCAGGGTTGCTTCAACCTCAGATTGCCCACCAGACAAAAACTATTCCAACAAATCATTCACAATCAATTAGTAAATGTTTCTCTGATACTAATTGTTTGTTCCACTGTATTGTTACAATTAACGTCGAGAAAAATACCAAGTCAAAAATAGCACATATGTTAGTGATTAAAATTTCAAAACAGCTGAACAATATTTCCGAACTGTTTTTTTCCATAATCTAAAATGAGTTTCTAGAAAAAGCAGTTTCAACTTTAGCGTAAAATAAGATCTAATTAATCTTTCAGTATGCCTCGGAGTTGATAGTTCAGTAGGTAGTGGTTAAGTGTTTGTCTTGTAATGCAGAAATTGTTTCAATGCATAAAAATTGAAAAGAACTTACCATGATTCCGGGGACGGCTGGTGGGATTCTTCTCTTGAGGAGCTTGAGTGTGTAGTCAGCAACTTGCTGAGGAGTGGCCTTCTCCTTGCATTCAGCGCCAGGAGTGACCATGCTAGGCTTCAAAAGGATACCCTCAAACATGACATTATTCTCTGCCAAGTAGAAGAAAACCTCAGCCCAAACTTTCTGCGCTACTTCAAAAGTCCTGTCAATGCCATGTTCACCATCAAGCAAGATTTCTGGCTCCACAATTGGGACCAATCCATTGTCCTACATGATCCAACCAACACATTTTTCTCAATCAGAAACACATTAATATGTTCATTATAGAGAATTAAAAATTAGAAAAAATGGCAATGCATTTTGAGATAGTAATAAATACCTGAGAAATAGCAGCATAACGAGCGAGACCCCAGGCAGCTTCCTTCACTGCCAAAGCTGATGGCCCATTGGGAATGCTCACAACAGTACGCCTGATCAATTGAAGAAAAATTGTGCTACCAGTTATGATTGGAGGTCATTAAAACAAAAATCAGTTTGACAAATTTTAATCATAAAAACTTCAAAACTATACAGCAATATCTAAAAGTGAATTGCTTTATGCAACGATAAATAAAAAGACATTTTCCAAGCAGTTATTTAACTTAGTATCAAATTCTATTGTGGTCATAAAAATGATAAACTATTATTACAATTGAGAGTTAAGTTAAACAATTTATGACAAATTAATATAAAACACAGAGGCAGATTTTGTACCATTTAGCGAAACGAGCACCCTGCTGGTAGTAAGCAGCTGAGCGAGAGGCAAGACCATCAAGACCTTGGCACCATGATTCATTGTTGGAACCACATAGAGGCACCAAACCCTGTGTTCAAAATTCAAATACAAATACTTTAAATTCTAAGTACATAATTAATAATGAAACTAGTATTAATACCAAAATTAAATTTACCTTGTCGACTTTGATACCAGGAACAATGTTTTGTTCAACAAGAACATCGACCATCTTTTTTCCATCAGTTGTGGATTGGTAGAGAGTCTCCTCAAAAAGAATGGCACCAGAAATGTATTTGCCAAGGCCAGGGGCTGACACAAGAAGGGTACGGTATGCTTGGCGGTTAGCCTCAGTGTTCTCTAGCCCTATTGATGCAAGACGTTTTCCACAGGTAGCATTTGACTCATCCATTGCCAAAATACCACGTCCAGGTGATGCAACAGTTTTCTACACTCAACAAACAATAGCACATTGATTGACATACTTTTCAGTACCAAACAACACTCGACTACTAAACTATTAATCTCATGACTAACTACTTTTTTTCTCAATTACGTGTCTTGCACTAACATATATTTTCAACTACAACTTATAAATGGGATTTTTATGTGTCAAGTTACAATATGAGGATTCAGCTTACAGTTTGCTCCGAGTTTAGTTACAGTGATAGTTTGAATCCTAGTCTGAGCCTAATAATAAATAAAAGAGTGTAAAAAATAGCATACCGCAGTCTTGACAAGCTCATCAGCATAGGAGCTGGCACGAATGAAGAGGGGGGAAGAGGCGGTAGGATGGCACCGGACAATGGAGGCAGAAGGCTGACGGAGGGACTGACCCTTCACAAACTCAGACTTGTCAAGGACTGGTGAAGGCTTGAGTAGCGATGCTGAGGCCATTTCCTTTTTTTGGTTGAGAGGCTAACCGCTAATGAGTATAGAAGCCTTACAAATAGTGTATAATCTTATCTCCTCTCTATTTAGTGCCTCTTTACCACACATGCATATGTACTGAGCGTATTAATATTCGGCATGTGTGTTATCATTAGATGTCTCATTTGAGGCTGTCGTGCTTTTACGAATAAGAGTTTGCCATGTGGATGATAGCATGGCAGACTTGGGCATGGCGTATATGGATGGTTTTATTCCCACCTATGTCATAATGCTCAGATTTTTATTAGAAGAATTAGACAAATGAATCATATTCACTATGTACTCTGTCCAAATAAGTGTAGTTTTAGAGATTCCTCTCGAAAGCAAGCGCAAGGCTTTAAATCTTCACCCTTTTTTTTCTACCTTATTTGATTAATGGCCATGATTTTGTCTCCAGATTTGATGGTCTTTGCATCCATGTCAACGGCAGAAAGCTTGCCAAATCAGCTATTCCAAGTGATTGGTTCAAGAATATCAATGCCACGTAGCAGATAAGATCCCTTGATTCAATGTTTTGAACATCAGCTCTGCTGCATGCACTATTGATTCTTCAGAGAATTAACTCCTCAAGTAAAAGAAAGCCTTTTATCCTCAATTTTCTAATATGGGTATTAAATATAAGCTAGAACACAGAAAAAATGTTCTTAAAATGCTCAAGTAAAATCTATAATTTGATTCAATTTCAGTGCAACTTCTAAATGCCTGATTAACCGTGTTAGTAGCAGGACTGAAGTACATAAAAGTGAGGAGGATTAGTTGTCAATAGTCGGTACTGGTTTTCTAGTTAGAATGCTGACCCAAAGACAGGTCTGAAATGCCGGCAATTAAATCATCAACTGATTCTACTTTCAAATCCTTCCATGGCCCTGAATTATCACTTGCTGATGGTATCGGTTGAATGTTACTTTCTGAAAGGGCCTTATTCAATTGTTTAACAAGCTCGTCTTCCTCCGAAGGAATGCCCAAATTCCAGACCTTAAAGATATCCTGAGTTTTTGGCTCTGTTTCATATGTAGAGAGACCAATACCAAGTCCTGAATCAACAGATTCAATCATTCTCTGGTTGTCCTCCTCCCTATAATTTGGCAGAAAAGAATTTCTTAGAGAAATTGTTGATAATGAAATGCTATTCCTCCTCCTCATCACTGCTTGTTTCCATTTCTTTATTAATTTGGGTAGAATCATCATCAGTTCTTCCAGAGTTATTAATTGTTCCTGGTTCAGCAGAATGAAACATCTCAATGTCAATTCCTCCAGGAAAGACATCAGTTCCAGGTGCAGAGAAGTTATTTGGTTCAGGTTGCAAACCGAGGATTTCTATCAAAGCATCTTTCATAGAACTCCAGACACCATCTGAAATTTCTGGATCTTTAAATAGACAAGAATCAACCCATGCTATTTCTTCAAGTGAAAGAGCAACTCCACTTTGGTTAGACTTCAAGGAATCTATAAGGACAGAGGAAATAGAGCCCTCAACTGTATCATCACTAGAAACCATAACTAAAGATATGTAGAAAACAATGTCTGCAGCAAGAAAACAGATGTTCTCATGTACAGTTGATCAAATCTGAAGAAGTATAATAGTTCAGTCAAAAGAGCAATACATGCAAAAATTGAGTATTTAGCTGAGAGAACGCAACTCATTTGAAAGCACTATATGCATGTTCTAACTAATGAAGCCTATTAGGTGACATTGCCTGCAACAATTATTTGATCAATGTATATATTTCCAGAACAATTCATATAATTATGTTCAATGTTAGGCCCTAAGATGTCACTGGGAAAATGTTTAAAACCTACTTTTTTCTTTTCTTAATGCTTTATGGTTTCCAACAAAGCTAAGATGACATGGAATGAAATAGCGAGAAACGATTTACCCAATATCTTACTAAAGATTTAGCCCTGAACCTGGTGAAACTAGTTTGGGATTACTGTGTAGTTACATTAAGCAAATTTGCATGCATATATTTTACACATGAGATCAACTTTTGACCAAGAACATGGAACAATTGTATCTGTTAGAAACACAAAATCAAAAAATGAGAGAAAAAAGATGAGAAGGATGTAGGAAGGCACCCATGTCAAAATGCATAAAAATCAAAGCATATATTCAACAGCTGAAGAAATTACAACAGAGCAACAAAATAGAAAATTCAATGCAAGTTCTACAAATATGGCTTTACAAGGGTTTCTTGCACCTTAAAGTTCTTCAAGATTCAAGAACTGCACACACTAATTATCCAAACTAATCAATAAATACTTAATAACAAAACAAGATGAAAACCCACACTTACATAAAAGATTATGAGATTCTCAATGTATGACAATACCAAATAAAAAAAAAAATTTGCGAAAAGAAAAATCTGTTCAAACAAATTTTCACCAAACGGAAAATAGTTCAACAATTTGCCGAAATTAAAATAGAAAAACTGGAATTTATTGGATTCATTTTACAGATTCTTTCACGGCTTCCATTACACTCGAAGTAATTTAGTAAATAATCCTATAAACACATGCACAAACTCTAACATTAAAAGAAGAAGAGAGAAACGTATCGTATTGGAAACAGAACAAACCTAATTAGCTATGGGGTCTGTCAGGTGAGAGCCGAATATCCTAACCAACTGGACTAATTAGCCAAAACTCTTTATTATATAATATATTTAATTAGCCAGAATGATTAGATAGTTAAACTCTTATAAAATTATGATTATTTATATATAGACAAAAGTACAAATAAACCCCTGAGTTATATTACTTAACTCACTTTATTTTATTTTTTTTATACTTCAAATAAATTTTTAAATTTTTAAATTTGGCTCAAATAATTCTTAAATTTGTTAATTTAGATTAAATAAACTTAAATTAAATATAAAGATTAAATTTTCATCCAAATTAAATATATTTGAATCAAATTAAAAAATTTAGAAATTTATTTATATATTTATAATTTTTTTAATTTAATCTTATCTATTTTATTATTTATTTTTTCTAAATTTTTTATTTTACCACATATATTTTTTTTTTCTATTTTGATTTAATAAATAAATAAATTATATTTTATATTTTAATTTAAAGCACATAGTTTATATTTAATATAAAATTTCAAAAACTTTTAAAATATTATATTTTATACTTTAATAAATAAAAGATTATATAATTTTTTAATCATCAAATATCATTTAATTTAAAATTTTAATTTAATATTAATAAGAAATGAAATGAAATGAACTCTAAATATTAATCTAGTTAATAAATAAATTTGCTCATTTTCTTATTTATTTAAATTTTTATCTATTAAAATTATATTATAAACGAGATTTTTTTTCTTATTTAAAAATTTAACTAAAACAAAAATATAAACTTAATATGATATTATCTATTATTAAAAAGATAAATAAAATATAAAATATAATTTTATTTATTTATTAAATTAACTATATAAAAAATATATTGTAATGAAAAATTAAAAAAAATAATAAAATAGATAAGATTAAATTAAAAAAAAAAGACAAAGATATAAATAGGGGCTTAAATTTTTTTAATTTGGTTCAAATAAATTTAATTTAAATGAAAATTTAATATTTCATTTAAATTGAATTTATTTAAGTTAAATTTAAAAATTTAGGGGTTTATTTGAATTATATATAAAAAAATCTAAATAAATAAAATAATATAATTTAAAGGCTTATTTGTATGTTTATCTTTTATATATTAATAGTCCTGGAGATAAAAAAAAATGTCTTTTTTTTTATATTTATACATCGTTGGTCCCAGAATATATATATATTTTTTATATATTTATATATCGTTGGTCCCAGAGATCAAAGAAAAATGCCATTTAACTCGTCAAGTCATCAGAAATTTGAAAATGCATATTACTTGTCGTCGATTATCAGAAAAAAGCCCAATAATTTAAATTCTCAAGTTTTTTGATCTACGTTTCTAGTAAAGGATAGGTGGAAAAATAGGCATCGAGATGAAGTTGAGGATGAGAGGGTTTCATCGGTATCAAGATCGCAGGAAAAAAAAATTAGAATCAGTCAGAATCACTGTCGAAACTTATAGTGCTGGTGACGTTTCAGACGAACCATGCGGCTTCCTCTGGTGGAGTCTCACGGTGGGCTTTGGCATTAAACTCATCGATAAACGAGTCGTTCAATAATGGTGGCGATGTCACTCACTGCTGGCTAGAGGCATCATTTAAAAACAATCTTATAAAAATTTATTTTAATTTGACACTATTATTTATGCAAATTATATATCATTGATTTCATAATATTTAATAAGTTGCATAAATTATGTTTTTTTTTTAATATTTAAAATTATAGTTAACTAAAATTTCAAATACCTATTTTCATAAAATATTTTAATTACCATTTGAATAATATCACTTTTAAATATTTTTATTGCAGTTATCAACCAGATTTAGGTCCTGTAAATTTGGTTATGTTCCTCCACAAATTAATTGGATAGCTCATTTAGTAGTTAGGAAAGCCTTATGTGATGATTATTGGTGTAATAATCTTTTAGTACTTAACGATTGAATACAAAGTCAGCACAATGAGAGAGCTACTTTTCATATGTAACTATTCATATTATCTAATAAAATTTCTATCTTTGATAATATATATATATAATTTAAACTTCTTATAGAGTAAAATTTTGAAAATTTTATAAAAATTCAAGTTATTACATTTTGTGACTTCTCTTTATAGCGTCTTTATCTCTCTCTCTCTAATAATTTTTCCTCCCCTTAATACCTTATTTGTCCATCAACATCATCTTAGTTGGTAGCTCTTCCACCCCGTCTGCTTATTCCTCCTCCGATATTCCATGGCGCTCTACACTTCTGCCAGCATTCTCCGCAGCTCCTCTATAGCCTCCTCCTACACCTCCGTTTGTATTCTCCATAGATCCTCAAACCTCTTGCGCACTCTAGCAATCACCTCCTCTGTCGGTGTGACTTCAAGGAGATTCTCCTACTTTGTTTCGCTATCTATGATATTTTCCTCCTCCTCTCACTACAAAACTGATAAGAAAAGGGACAAAAATAGGGAAAAAATTAAAATTATTAGTCACTAAAAACTAAAAATTTAGTTAATTAGGAGACATGTTATATGACATTTTCTATTATCATTCAATTTAATATATAAAGACACAAATTTAGTTATTTAGGAGTCATGTTTTATATTGTATCCTATTATTATTAAATTTAAAATATATGAACATAAATTTTGCTGATTAGGAGACATATTATATATTGCCTCCTATTACTGTTAAATTTTAAATATGGGGACATTAGTTAGAAGATATTTTTTTATTGTCCTTTATTACTCTAAAATTAATATTTAAAGATGTAAATTAAGAGACGAAATTGATTGGGACCAATCCAACAGGGAATATATCATTTGACTCCTATTCAACTTAGGAAAGGAGATACTTAAATTAAAATTTTAATATATATGAGCCGCAATATTCTATATCCAATGGAAAAAAAGGGACGGCAAGTGAATTTCTTTTAGATATCCCTCAGTAAATATATTAGGTATATAATAGATTGAATTAGATTTTGTGATTTTTTTCAAAAGCATTCGGCTTTAAAATTGAACAATCTCTATAATTATAGGGTCAGTTTCTTAATTTTCATATTATTATTTATTTAAAAATAATTATTTTTTTTTTTTTTTTTTATGATTTTCATATTATTGTTTTTTGTTATTATTGAATATACTCTTATTTTATATAGTGATTCTTTTTATGTATTGAAAATCGGCCCTTATATTGATTATTACAAGGAAAGAGAAAGAGAAAGAGAGAGGAAGACACTTTCTTTGTTTGATATTCTCTTATGAACCCATCACCAGCTCCATTTCGGTTCTGAGTTTTTTTTCTTTCTTTGAGAACCCACTTAGAGTACCAGAACTGTAATAACAATGTTATTATACTACTATGAAGGTACTGAATTTATTGATTAATTTTTAAATTAATTAATTAATTAATTTAATGTTTGGGATTGTTGGTTTTTTAATGCAGCATTGGTTGATTTTTGTATGTTAAATTTTGAATGTTGTGTGTGCATGTGCATGAATGCGAGGGAAGTTGGGAAAATTTGTGATTTTACTTTTAATTATTTTGGATCTATTGTGGATTTTGGTCAGAATGACAATTTTACGGATTTGATGTATGGTTTGGATTTGGAAAGGTTCGATTTTTTTTTTTTTTTGTGTGTGTGTGGGGATTTGAAATGGGTCCAAGATTTGCATGAATGCATCGTGTGGAACTACTACTACTCATGAATGGAAAAGAGGTTGGCCTTTGCGATCTGGTGGAAATGCTTCACTCTGCTATACTTGCAGGTAATTTCTATTCTATTTTTAGCCTTTTTATTTGTTTAAATTTTAGTTTATTAGCTGATTTTAATTTATTCAATGTTGTGAGGGAAGTTTAGGGATATGATTGGATTTATTATTTTTATGGAATTTTTTATTTATAATTTTTCAGATATTTATGATGGTTTAGACTGCAAATTTTGTTTATGATAAATTACGATTATAACGTTGTATGTTAATTATAATTATACTAAAGAAAAAAAAAAAGAAAAAGAAAAAATGGTAATATTATGATTTAGACTTAAGATACCTATAATTATGATTTTTGGTACTAAATCGTGGTAGACGATTGGAATATAAAATAATTATTAGACTTTAAAATTTTAACATGATTATTTTGATGGTTATAAATAATTAAATTAAAAACTAATATATTTATTCGATTATATGTAAGATAGACAAAATCTCAAAATTCAAATTTCAAAAAATACAGAAATAACGGGTGCTACTGAAAGAGTATCAACCACGACTGATGAGTGAAAATTCAGATTGCAAAAAATACATAAGTAGTGGGTGCTATTGAAAGAGTAGCAGTTGCAACCGAAAATAGTCACAGGGGCGAATAATCAGTAACAACTATGACTAAGCTGTCCAAAAGCTTAGGTCCGAGGTAGCAGATTATTCGCGGTCGCTACTAGAAAAGTCACAGCCACTTCTAAGAATTCTAAAAACTTTGGTCCAAGGCAGGAGACTAGTCACGATCGCTACAACAAAGTTGCAGGCATGACTAAGGACTCCAGAAGGTTCAGAAGCTCAAGTCCAGAACAAGGCAATATTCGAGGGTGCAAAATATTTCATAGCAGCCGCTACCAAAGTGCTTCGCGGTTGTTATCATGCTGTCATAGGTGTGAGTAAGAGAACCAAAGTGGATAGAAGGCCAGAGGCGAAGGTCGCAGCCGCTACTAAGAAGTCCTTGGAGTTTCAGTAGCTTCAGTCCTCAGTTGGGCGATATTCACAGGCACGATAAGTTTAGCCTCAGGCACAACTCAAAGAAGTTCATTGCTGCAAATGTCAAGTAGCTACTGTAAAGTTTATCAGTGTTAGACAAGTCGCAGGCGTGAATTAACAAAAAAAGACAAAAAATCTAGCCATTGGAAAAGCTCCGAAATACATTAATGAGCATTTAGGCAAAATAGATTTATTTCATGCTGGGGTATAAATATAAGTTAGTATGAAGATTAAATACAAGAGAACAACCTTGCTTAAGTATTTATTAAGTCTTTATTTCAAATGAATCATATTTATTGCATATTGAGCTGAAACTTATAAGTTTATTAGTTGTGAAGTAATTGTTGTAAAATTTTTTAGGTTGTTGAGACTCATTGATCATTAGAGAGTTGAAAAAATTAAAAAGGTTTTTTCTTCTTCTCATCTCTTGTACTTTCAAAGGGTTTAAGTGTGAGCCAAATATCAAAACACTTATAAAGGTTTGGTGTAATATCTGCCATTTTGTAGTGTTTTCATTGATTTTGTATGTTTGGAGAATTAATTTTAAATGAGAATTTTAAAAATTTCTGATTTTTGATATTGCAGGATTTTATGATGATAATTTCATATTCTTAAAGACATAATTTGGTAAAGTGTAAAACATGAAAGTTATGAGTTTATGTCTTGATTATAATTCTGTAAAATGGTTTGGCAAAATTCTGTGTAAGTGATGAGTTGTGTCTATTTGAGCAAGGCTGGTCTGGTTGAGTGTTACTGGAGAAATGCAACGCTTGTTTGAAATTATTGGGAATGACTGAGGCAGAATTAGCTAAAGATGTAAACATAAAAAATGTTTATTTGTATGTTGAGATGATGACTGTAAAATTTTAGAATTTTTGGATAAGTATATCTTAGTGGAGAGTGATTTTCCTCAGGGTTGTTCGGTTGGATTTTGGGGCAGAAGTCTAAGTAACTTTTGGTGAATCATTACAGTCTGTGTGTTGGTCCTTTTGATTTGAAATTTTGATATGTTGTGCTCCTGCATGTTTATTTTAAGTGATAAAAAGAATTAGTAAGTTTGGATATTTATAGCTCATTTGCGAGCTGGCTAAGTGTGGGATATCCAGGCAGGGTTTTAACTTAAAGGAATTTTGTTATGGCGGGCTAGCAAAATGAGAAGAGGCATTTTGCGAAGTGGCGAAATGGAAAAGTGACGAGGTGAGTTTGCCAAAGTGGCAATTCACAAAGAGTTTTGGCGAAGAGGATTTGGCGAAGAGAATTTGGCGAAGAGAAAAGGCGAAGAGGACTTGGCGAAGAGGATTTGGCGAAGAGGATAAGGCGAGGTGGCATTATGCGAAGAGAGAATGTGCGAAGTGGCAGTTAGCGAAGAAGCAAAGAGACGAAGAAGCGAAGAGGTGAAGAAGCATTGCCGAGGTGGCATATGCGAGGAAGAGTTCGCGAGGAGAATCTGGCCAGGCAGCAGACGCGAGCTGGAAAGTGCGAGCTGGGAATGCGAAGTGGGAATGGCGAGTTAGCTTAGGCAAGGGAGCTTTGCCGAGGATGACTGGCGAGCTGGCTAGCGTGTTTCTGGGGTAGAGTTTATTTAAACTCAGCAACCCCAGTAGCGTTGTCTCATGATTTTTCCTTTCTTTCTTTCTTTCGTAAGTTCAGTCTTTTTCTCAGATTAGTTCCGTTTTATATTCTAAGGCATTAATACTCAAATTAATGCATTAGACTTCTAGATTAGTCTATATTAAGGCAGAAATCATTAGATTTGAGCAGGAATCTCAGGAATTTCAGTTTGAAGGAAATAAGGTAAATTTTCTTCCTAAGCAATTTTCTTTAGATTTAGTTAAGTCTATGGGTCAGGATAATTAATACTGGGTATACAGAATTTATTGCTAGCAATTTGCAGTCATTAATGATAATTAATGTGGGAGAAATCAGTTTGGTGAGACTGCCATGAACAGTAGCTCTAAAATTAAATGTAGAAATTTCTTAAAGAGATAAATGAAATTGTTGTTGGGAATTAAGAATAGCGACTCTAAGATAATGAATTACTAGAAAATCATGTTGAATATTATTAATTTGGAAAAACCATAATTTTGTATATTTGGGGAATTTCTTAAGAGGAGAAATTCGAATTGATTGAGGAAATTAAAGTGAGCAGATTTCTAAAGAGGAATTTAAGAGAAATTTGTGTAAGAGGTAAGTATGAACAACCTATTTGATTGTTGTTCTTTGAAATTAAAATGACCAAATATTCTTATATTTGCTTATCCTATTGTATATATATAATATACTTGTATAAAGTGAATGGCTTGATTAACCTTCTTAGATCAAGTCTATATGTCAAGTCTATATGTTTCTTACTTGTGAACCCGATTTGAATGATGTTGTATGATAATGGTCTTGCGACCAATATGCTTCCTATGAGATTGAAACCCCATAACCCATGGATAGAACGCTCTTCCCAATGAGAGTAAATTCATTGGTCTATTGTGCACTTTGGGAGCCCAGCCGATAGGGTTTTTATCGGTGTTCCGCCTAGAGGGGCCATGAGCTCTAGGCGCATGCCTGGCTAAGCATGTGTGCACGTTAAGGTAGTAAGGCTTCCGATACTTATGTTATGATATGAGATCAGTTCTACCAGATGAGATTTGATAATGTCATTCTTTGTGGGCATTCTATGTTCTAAATATGAACCATGATTTGATTTATGACATGATTTGATATAGCCAGTTTATTATTAGAACCATGTTTCCTTCAAGTAAAGTTTATGATTTTTTCATGCCTATATGTATAAATATTTCTTTATGACCATGATTTGATATTCAGATTCCTAAATTATAATGTCCATATCTTACTGAGTTGAAGGTGAGTTTGCCGAAGTGGCAATTCACGAAGAGCTTTGGTGAAGAGGATTTGGCGAAGAGGAAAGGCGAAGAGGACTTAGCGAAGAGGAAAGGCGAAGAGAATTTGGAGAAGAGGATAAGGCGAGGTGGCATTATGCAAAGTGGCAGTTAGCGAAGAAGCGAAGAGAAGAAGAAGCAAAGAGGCGAAGAGGCAAAGAAGCGAAAAGGCGAAGAGGCGAAGAAGCGAAGAGGCGAAGAAGCATTGCCGATGTGGCATATGAGAGGAAGAGTTCGCGAGGAGAATCTGACGAGGCAGCAGATGCAAGCTGGAAAGTGCGAGATGGGAATGCAAAGTGGGAATGGCAAGTTGGCTTAGGCGAGGGAGCTTTGCCTAGGCTGACTGTCGAGCTAGCCAGCGTGTTTCTGGGACAGAGTTTATTTAAACTCAGCAACCCCAGTAGCGTTGTCTCACGAATTTTCCTTTCTTTCTTTCTTTTGTAAGTTCAATCTTTTTCTCAGATTAGTTTCGTTTTATATTCTAAGGCATTAATACTCAAATTAATGCATTAGACTTCTAGATTAGTCTATATTAAGGCAGAAATCATCAAATTTGAGCAGGAATCTCAGGAATTTCAGTTTGAAGGAAATAAGGTAAATTTTCTTCCTAAGCAATTTTCTTTAGAGTTATTTAAGTCTATGGGTCAGGATAATTAATATTGGGTATACAAAATTTATTGCTAGCAATTTGCAGTCATTAATGGTAATTAATGTGGGAGAAATTAGTTTGGTGAGACTGCCATGAACAGTAGCTCCGAAATTAAATACAGAAATTTCTTAAAGAGATAAATGAAATTATTGTTGGGAATTAAGAATAGAGACTCTAAGATAATGAATTATTAGGAAGTCATGTTGAATAATATTGATTTGGAGAAACCCTAATTTTGTATATTTGGGGAATTTCTTAGGAGGAAAAATTCGAATTGATTGAGGAAATTAAAGTGGGCAGATTTCTAAAGAGGAATTTAAGAGATATTTGTGTAAGAGGTAAGTATGAACATCCCATTTGATTATTGTTCTTTGAAATTAAAATGACCAAAATATTCTTATATTTGATTATCCTATTGTATATATATAATATACTTGTATAATGTGAATGGCTTGATTAACCTTCTTGGATCAAGTCTATATGTTTCTTACTTGTGAACTCAATTTGAATGATGTTGTATGATAATGGTCTTGCGACTAATATGCTTCCTATGAGATTGAAACCCCATAACCCATGGATAGAACGCTCTTCCCAATGAGAGTAAATTCATTGGTCCATTGTGCACTTTAGAATCCCAACCGATAGGGTTTTTATCGGTGTTCCACCTAGAGGGGGCCATGAGCTCTAGGCGCATGCCTGGCCAAGCATGTGTGCACGTTAAGGTAGCAAGGCTACCGATACGTATGTTATGATATGAGATCAGTTCTACCAGATGAGATTTGATAATG
>CANXYC010994858.1:0-29395 GCA_948193065.1 Aleurites moluccanus | reverse complement strand
ATGGGTATTGTATAATGGTATAGACGGATTGTTTATGTAAGTGTATGAGACATTTTGAAGTATAAATGTATAAGATTATAGAAGTTATAGAATGAATGACAGAGTAACAGATTGTATAGTGATATGTGATGTGAATGTATGGATAGATATATTGTTATGTGATTGATGATGGGTTTCCGCTGCAAAGATTGGGTAAGTTATATTTTCCGCTGCGATATTGTGAGTGATTGTATAGTATGAGATTGATGAGTTTTACGGGTGTCGGTCGCCATTGGCATCTCCCGTGCCCTAGGACCGTCGCGATCCGGCTCGCGAGAGCGGGTCGTGACATTAACATATGGCATTGAGGCACTTCTTTGGGTTTTTATATGGCGAGCTAAACCTTGCCCCAGACTAATGCGGCAAACAGCAGGAATTTTTTCCGTTGGAAGGGCTTTGAGATTTTGAGTTCTTTGTATATTGCATTATATATGGTATATTTCAAACTTCATTCTTACATTTGCATTGCTTGATATGATACTTTTGATATGATTATCATTAATTGGTTATTTTGAAGTAGGATAGTATAGAGATTTTATAGAAGTTACTTTTATCTTCGTCTTTATATACATTTGATATTATGAAGGTAAGCTAGTGCTGAAAATATGAGTGCAGAAAACAGAGTGTGATAGTATTTTGGTAAGTGGATATTGTTGTCTTTATAGTTGTTTTTTTTTTTTTATATTTTTTTTTTTTATATGCTGAAGTTTGTTATATATATAATTGTGAAAAAATGAAGTCAGTTTATGAGAAAAAAAAATTTCAGATTTGAGATGGGTCTTTACTTTTGATTGTTTTAACATTACTTGAGAGTTTTTGTCATGTAACTTGTGAATGTCCCTTAACCTCCAACATCTCCTGTAATGTTCACTTTCTTATTATCTATTGTATTGTATATAAATTTAATGTTATCTCTATCTATCTGAGAATTTAATTGATTGCTCTGACATATTGACTATTTTATAAAGATATGAAAGAGTTCAAGATGATTTTCATTTGCAGCAAACAAATCCATCTCTTAGGTTATTTCTTTTTAGTTGTCATTTCTTTTCTTTTAGTACTTTAGGTAAATATGACCTTGACTTTTTTTATAAGATGTTACTTTTGGTTTTTTCTTTTATTACATTGGGTAAGCTTGATCTATTGCACTATACATGCTGCCATTTTTATTGTGTCCATGAGTTAGATCGAGTAGTTTTAATTAATAGAATTTGTATGTAGATTACTGTAATAATCCAGAAAAAGGCCATAATGTTTTATTGCTTATTCATCTTTTAGAAGTTTAGCAGAATAGCATTTTATTAATATTTTTAATAACTTATTTTATTTTTATGTTATGTTATTTGTTTTCATCTAATAGAGATGTGGTAGCTATGAACTATGATTCTCAACTCAGATTAATTATTTATTTAATTAATGTCTTAAATTTCTTTCCTCCATTAATGCTAAGTTTGCTTATTTGTGTGTTTATATTTACAGCATAAGCCTATGAATGAGCATTCACATGGGAAAGAAAGGTGATTTTTTACTTGGATGCATAGATTTATCATTTAATTCCAAAAGGCAAGGATAAAAGTTTTTAGAGAAGTGATGGGAGGGAAAAGAAGGAAGATTGACAAAGAAATCACACCAGTAGCTTCAAGTTACAAGTAACAAGTAACAAATTTAAATTTTGGATTTTCTTTTCAATGATGCAAAATATTTTGCATCTTGTATAGAAGAATTTTTTACTTTCTAAAGTTGTATGTATTAAATAATTGTGACAATACCATGGAGTCATAGTATTTTGTGACAATACTATGGAGTGTATGACAACTTATGTATTTTCAGTCACTATAATAATTGTCACTAAAAGTTTTTTGTGACAACAAATTTTGTCACAGATTTAAGTATTATTTGTGATAATTTTTATTGTTACACATACTTTGACTTTTAGCCACGGATTTTTAGGTGACAATAGAGTGACAACTTTTTCTTGTAATTGAAAAAATTCCGTGACAATATTTTTCATTTTAGTGACAATATCACTTATCACAAATTAACAGATTTCTTGTAATCATAAATTTTAATTATTATTGGAATTATATCTTTCATTAGCTTTATATTCAAATTTTTTCAAAATGTCATTTTTAAAAATTATCATAATTAAAATAACTTCCAAATATATAATTTATTGTTTAAAATTCAAATCTTACAATCTAAGTAATAATTTTCTTTCTTTTTTTTTTTAAAGATTTTTCTTAACTTATATTATATTCAAATATTACAAACTTTGAAATGATTAGATGGAAGAAAACAAGGTTAAAAGCAGCTCTCTTCAAACCAAAATCTACATACTACAATAAAGTATCCTTTAGTGTTTGGTAAGCAGGTCAAAGAAATACAAAGTGAACCTAAATTTCTTTCTTTAACACACAAAATTCATAAAATGGAATGGTAAGCGCAGACATCATATTTTAATCAAATTTTATGCAAGAAGTTTATTCTTTTTCTGCAATGCAATTCAAGATAGTTTTAATTTTCTGCTATTTAAAATTTAATTTTTTGCAATGTCATTCAAGATCAATTTAGTTTTCTGTCATTTAAAATTTAATTTTTTGCAATACAATTTAAAATAAATTTAATTTTTGTCATTCAAAATTTAATTTTCTTCCATGTCATTCATTGATTTATTTTTTCCCAATTAATTCAATGCTTTATTTAAATTCATGATAACTGCAAATGATTTAGTTAACTTTCCTGCAAATGGTTTATTTAGATTCATGATATTTGCAACTGATTTATTTACTTTTGTGCAATTGATTTAGTTATTTATTTAAATTCATGATATCAGTCATTATTATTATTTTTTTTGCAATTGATTCAGTGATTTATTTAAATTTATAATATTCTGCAATTGATTTATTTAAATTCATGATTTTGTCTTGGATTTTTTTACTTTTCTGTTTTTTAGTTATTTAAATTTATGATATGATATTGATTTTTATTTTATTAGTATGTGATCAAAATATAAGTCTTTTAATTAGTTACTCATTTTCTGCTTTGAAAAAAGTTAATTTTCAATACATAAAACTTGAGTTTAAAAAAGCAAATCTAGTTAAGTTATGAGCAACTAGGTTACATCCTCTAGAAGCAAATTGAAATGAAATGGATGCAAAACAAGCAAAAAGTGCAAGAATATCAGCAACAATCAATCCAAGATGTGATCTATCAGGTTTTCGGCCTTGAATAGCAGCTATCAAACTCAGACAGTCACTCTCAACCAACACAGCCGAGAAATTCAAATCAATAGCATGGGTCAGGCAATATAAAAGAGCTTGAGCTTGAGCAACAGCTACTGCACATTCCATAGATGACCAACGAGATGCTGCTGCCATTACCGCACCAGCAGAATCATGAAAAATAACGCCACAGGAAAAACCAGCATGATCGTGCAACGACGCATCTGTGTTTAACTTCACAATACCGTCCATTGGAGGCTTCCAACGAACATTAGGCTGAATAGGTCGTGAAGAAGATGGTTGTAAAACAGCTGCTTTATAATCACGTAATAGACGCTGTGCAGAGTATGAAACCTCGTATGGATGCAGCACAACCTGATTGAAGTATAACTCAGTTCCTGATTTCCAAATTGACCAAAAGTATAAGCAGAACAGTTCTAGGGCCTCAACATCTTTTGATCGCAAAACAGACATGTATATCTGTTGGAATGAGGAACCCAAAGACAACAAGGGGATATGTGAAACGGGACTAACTTGCCATATTTGTTGAATATGATGGCATTGAAATAAAGCATGATAGTTAGTCTCAATATCAGTATTGCAACGCTTACATACCTGATTAACTTGAACATGTCTGTGGGTTAGTACGTCTCCAATAGCTAGCATTGAGTGACAAGCACGCCAAAGGAAGAGTTGAACCTTTGAAGGAATATTCAAATGCTAGATTGAAGACTATATCATCTAGATACCTGTAGAAGTAAGGACATCATGGTTCATACATGAATTGGCATAGTGGTAGCCATATTTAACAGAATAAATCCCATTTGTGGTATAAAACCATGATAGAACATCCGACGGTCCACGAACACCCATCGGAATAGAAAGAATAGATACAGCCTCGTCACTTTGGAAGATGCTCTCCGCAAGCTCACGATTCCAACCCCCAGTAGCAGAAAATAGCTCATTAACAGAAGCATTCGGTTCTAATATTTGACATGGTGATGCAACTACAAAACCCGGCTGCTTTGGGATCCATTTATCTTCCATATTTGATTATTGAAACCATTGCCAACCCGGCAAAAAGAGCCTTGGTCTATGATCCACCATGCCCTCATCAAGCTTCTCCAAACATAGCTTGGTTCATACCCTACCGTTGCTTGAAAAATATTGGACATTGCAAAATAACGAGCTTTCATCACACGTGCTAGTAATGACTCAAAATCAGTAGCTAAACGCCATACCTGTTTAGCAAGTATGGCAAGATTAAAGATGTGAAAATATCTAAAACCCAACCCCCCAGTCTGCGTTGCCAAACACAGCTTGTCCCAACTATGCCAATGAATTATCCTCTCTGCACCTTTTTGCCCCCACCAAAAATTGGCTACCATTTCCTAAGATTGTCACAAATACCATCAAGAATTAGGAAACAACTTATCATATATGTAGGGACTGTATGGGCTACATCTCTGATAAAAACCTCTTTCCTAGCTCTGGACAAAACCTTTTCTTTCCAACCTTTCAATTTTTTTGCAGCTCTATCCTGCAAAATATAAAATATTAATTTCTTGGATTTGGCAATGACTGAGGGTAGACCCAAATATTTGCCATGGTTATCCACTCCTTGCACTCCAAGAATTGCAAGAATATTTTGTTTCAATTCCTTCCTGACATTAGGTGTAAAGGAAATTTTTGATTTGTCAAGGTTAATTTACTGCCCCGATGCCTGTGAATAAGAGGCCAAAAGATTTGCATATTGCAAACTCTCTGAAATTGAAGCTCTACCAAAAAGTTACTATCATCCGCAAAAAAGAGGTGAGAAATTGAAGTGGCATTCCTACACATACTAATACCATATATTTTGCCTTGTGTCTCAGCTCTCCTAATTAAAGATGAAAGACCCTCAACACAAAAAAGAAACAGATAAGGAGATAACGGATCACCCTGTCTAAGACCCCTCTTCGGAAGGAAAGAAAACTGAGGAGAACCATTAAGCAAAACAAAATAGGAAATAGATGAAATACAACTCATTATGACCTGAACCTAATGAGGATGGAATCCCAATTTAAGTATAATTTTTTTCAAAAATTCCCACTCCACCCTATCATAATCCTTCCTCATGTCCAATTTCAATGCAAAATGCCCCTTAGACCCCTTGTTCTTTTTTTTTTTTTTTTTTTTTCCATATGATGAAAAGTCTCAAATGCTAAAAGAGCATTATATGTAATGAGTCTACCAGGAATGAAAGTTGATTGATATGGAGAGATAATGTCAGGCAAGAAAATTTTAAGCCGATTAGCTATTGCTTTAATTATTAATTTAAAAATAACATTAGAAAGACTAATAGGGCGGAAATCTTTCAGAGAAGATGGATTATGAATCTTAGGAATTAAAGCAATAAAAATGTGGTTCAAAAAGGACAGATTGACATTTGCATTTAAAACACCCCACACACAATTGAGAATATCAAACCTAATATCCCATAAAGAGGTAAATATAAGAACTGGCATACCATCAAGACCAGGCGCTTTGGTCAGATGCAAATGTTTTAGTTCTGTAATACCCGTTAATAAATATTTGATTTTTTTAATTATTTTAATTATTGAAATGGTTGTGAATAGATTAATGTTTGGAGAAATTCTGAATTTTTGTATGTAGGAAAGATTTTGGTAAGTCAGTTTTGTGGTTTTAAAAGAGTAAATCATAAGAGTTGCAGATTTTTATACTATCTATAAAATTTGTAAAACTGTTCTGAAAAATTCTGTGTGTGTGAGGAGATATGCTTCCTCAATCAGAACTTGTGTAATTCTTTAATTCCTACAGTAAGTTTGATGTGTATTATAAGAATGTGGAATTTGAGTTTGTTTGTTATTTTTTTGAAAAATGGTTGGAAGTTGATCGAGCTGGAGAGGTAAGCATGGAATTATAGCTCTGTGTGTCTAAGTTAACCGGGGAAAAAGAATCAGGATATTTAGACTTCTTTATCTCGCTCGCGATCCATTTAATGCAAAGTGGGATATGCGAGGTGGCATATGCAAAGTGGAACTTGGTGAGGTGGCATATGCGAAGTGGAAAATGCGAGGTGGCATATACGAAGTGGGATATGCGAGGTGGCATATGCGAAATGGAACTTGGCGAGGTGGCATATGTGAAGTGGAAAATGCGAGGTGGCATATGTAAAGTGGGATATGCGAGGTGGCATATGCGAAGTGGAACTTGGCGAGGTGGCACATGTGAAGTGGGATATGCTAAGTGGCATATGCAAAGTGGAACTTGGCGAGGTGGCATATGCGAAGTTGTAAATGCGAGGTGTCATATGCGAAGTGGGATATGCGAGGTGGCATATGCGAAGTGGAACTTGGCGAGGTGGCACATGCGAAGTGAAATATGCGAGGTGATATATGCGAAGTGGAACTTGGCGAGGTAGCATATGCGAAGTGGAAGATGCGAGGTGGCATATGCGAAGTGGCGTATACAAGGTGGCATATGCAGAGTGGCATATATGAAGTGGCATATACGGAGTAGTATATGCGAATTGAGTTTGGCGAAGTGGGAAGCTGAGAGGCTGTAGCCTATTTTAAAAGGAGAAGCAGTAGCTAATTTCACGATATCTTCTTTTTTGCTTTTCTTCGTTCGTTCTCATTTCTTCTCCTATAATTCTCAAATCTGTCCCGATTGTTTTTAATGCATTAATACTCGAAATTAATGCATTGAATCATTAAGTTGGCACATTTAAGGTTTGGATCATCATTTTCAAGTTAGATTCTTCCAGAACTCAATTTTGGAAAAAATAAGGTAATTTTTTCCAAACTTTATTTTCTCTTTAGATTAAGAATTTTGATAGATAAAATAGGTCTATATGAGTACATAGATTCTATTATAAGTATTTAAGACTATTAATTTTGATTAATAATCAAGATACCAGAATTTATGGAATTTGATGAATAGTAAGTTGGTTCTTAAACTTCAGATATTCTTTAAGAAATAAATTAAATTGATGTTAGGAAACAATAATAGAGGCTATAAGATGATTAAAATTATAGAGAATCATATTATGTATTGTTGATTGAAGAAACCCTTATTTTGAATATTTGGGGAAATGTTATAGGAAAAGAAAACTCAAGAAATTGAAGGAGATTTATTGGCTGTGCAAGTAACTGAGGATAAATTGCTTTGAGATAAGTATGAACATTGTATATCCATATTGCTTCTTTGAAAGAAACTGTCCAAGCCTTCTTAATGTCCACATATAAGATTCACATATTATATGACATTGTATTACTGACCTGTTAATTAAATTCCCATGATACTCTCAAACAATGACAATTTGTTACATGTGATTACCATATATATATATTGTAAATGACTTGGTCATCTTTCCTTGGACTAAGTTCATATGAAACCGAATTGTAATTTAACTGAATTTATATTATATGTTGATGGTCTTGTGACCAATATGTTTTCTTATAAGATTGCAACTATATGACCCATGATATGGATAGAACGCTTTTCCCAATGAGAGTAAATTCATTGGTCCATTGTGCACTTTGGGAACCTAGCTGATAGGGTTTTTATCAGTGTTCCACCTAGAGGGGACCATGAACTCTAGGTGTATGCCTGACCAAGCATGCATTTGCGATAAGGTAGTAAGGACTACTGATGCGCTCTGTTGTGATAGGTAGTAAGGCTACTAATGCACTCTGCAGTTTTATCATGTGATTTGATAGTGCTATTCGATTGTGAGCACTTTTGTTCTTGTAACCATAACCTTATGATATTCTCTTACCCATGTTCCTTTGGATTGACCTTTCCTTTAGATTGATTTTTATATTGCATGTTCATATCTTACTGAGTTGAAGGCTCACTCCTCTTCTGTGGATTTCAGGTGATAGTATAGCTTGAGAGAGAGTTAATATAGAAGATTGAGCTTCATGATTCATTCCTCCAAGAAGTCTCTATTGTAATTATATATATATATATATATATATATATATATATATATATATATATATATATTCATTGGATTTTATTATGGTAATGTATGTATGAGGAGTATACTCTAAAGTTCCGTAGTTAGATATTGAGGATGATATTATTTTAATGCCTGAACTGTTATATTTTGGGGCTGCCCTTATTCCTTAGTGATGTGGAATGTATCTTTTGATCAGTAAGGAACAAGAGGAAATTATATGATGATAAATATAAATGTATGAATTATGATTATATGAATCATAGGAATGAATATTGTAATGATATCTGTATTTGATATGAATACATAGTATGAATGAGATTCAGGATATGAGTGTTCTACGGGTATATGGTGGCCTTAAGTCTACCCTTGCCCTAGGACTGTCGCACCACTGGAGTTGGAGTGTGACAGTTATGATGAAAAATAGAATGATGTGAAATCCAACTGTATTAACACGGAAAACATTAACAATATAATATGATATAATATGATGATGATGTTATTACAAGAATTGCATGGTTAGAGAATGTCTCATCGTGGCCTCCTGGATATAGATAAAAGAGTATAGGATGTCTAATTTGAATTGGTCTAAAAGTTAAGGGAGAGGTTAGCTTCCCATTTACGATAAATGAAAACATAAATATAGTTAAATTTCACAGACATTTTTTATCATGGATGTTATGTATGCTTATGGTTGTTTACATGTGTTGTGACATGTCATATAGATAAATAAAAGGTTGCACGTTAAATTAATTTATATCAGTTCATTGAGTCGAACTTTCACCCCTATTCAAATTTTTTTTCAAGTTTCAAGTCGAGGTTAAAAAGATTAAGTTTTTAAATTGAGTATTTTTTATCTTTTATTCCTCAGACAGAGTAGTTGTTTTATTTTGGTAATGTAATTATTTCATATTCAATATATTAAATTTTTTAGAGCTCCATATTATTATATTCAATGTTAAATTTATGATTATAGTTCTGTTTGTTAAACAAAAATCTAATATTGATGATATTATATGTATGATGATAGTCCTAAGTAGCAAGAAGTTGATATTTTATTCAGATTTTACTTGACATGTAGGTCCATAACCTTTGCTTTATAATAATTATAGCTGTCATATTATAATTTTGTCATTCAAGGTAAGTTAGGCTTACTACATGTTCTGAAAATCTTACGCTTTTTTATCTTTTAGTGCTAGTTACGTGTCTAATAAGATCGAGTCGTGACATTTTTACTAAATTTAATAGATTTTTTTTAATTTATTAATTTAACTTAATGAGTTTTATAATATTTAAAGATTTTGAATATATAATTTTAAAGACAAAAGGCATATTTTTTCCCCTTAAACTTAGCCCGATTAGTTATTTTGTGTCCTGTTCTTTTAAAATTACCAACTTACCACTAAGCAAAATGAATGATGGAACCCCTAAAATTCCGGTTAGCACCGCGCGTACTGTCACGTTAAAAAACAGTGCTTGAAGACTGCAAAATATGGATGTTGTGGATTTTTAAGGTGATGTGGATTATAAAAATTATTATTTTATAATCAAAATTAAATAAAACAATTTTTCTCTCTTTATTTCTCCTTCTTCATCGTCTCTCTCATTCTTCTTCAAAAACAATTTCACCATTGTTACTCTCCCACCGATCGTTTCTCACCTACTCACCTGCATAGATCACAACATCGTCGTCGCCACCTCACCATTGTCAAGCTTCACCACTGGAAGAGAACTACCTATTTCATTTAACTCTTCTTCTTAGTTTTCTGGGGTTGTGGTAGCTATACCCATACTCATAGAAGAAAACTAAATGTGAAGCTAGATGTGGGTACTGTCGGCCATATACAAAATCTGCAAACCGCCGTTAAAGATGGCATTTTAGGCGCCACTGGCAGTGAGTTGATTTCCACGGCGGTCGTCGAGAAATTGGATCTGAAGAAGATGATTTCCCATTTTTGATGAACGAAGCCCTAAGTTCAGTGTTGAAGTTGATTCTATTTGTTAAATTTGAGCATTTCTCTTTCGGTTTCATGCTCATAAATATAGGTTTGGTCATTTAAGGGATTTGTTATTAGATTAAACCAGAAGGATGGGTTCTTTTTTTCAGTGGAGTAAATGAGATTTCAATGGATTCAGGGATTCATCAGTATATGCAAAGAATTTTGTGTAAAAATGGAGAAATTTTGAGTTTCCTTTATTTTTTTTGAGAGCTCCTTTCGGTGTTAAGTTCATAGTTGATTTTGAGTTTATTAGTAGAAAAAGAGGACATTTTGATTAGCTTTAATGACTTTCTTTATGAAATTGATTAAAGAAAATAAAAATGTTGAAGAAAATATAATAATTTATTAATTTTTTTTGAATTTGAAAGAAGGATTGATTGTTTGTTTGTTAGGTGGGTTATGGTTTGTCTTCTTGTTGGAATGGAAGAAGCGTGGGTATAATAATGTTCATCAAACACCAGAGTCAGACGGTGAAATCCATTAATAATGTTTTTTTATCAACTTTTTAGTAGCATTTTTCATATACTATTTGCTGAGTGGTAAGAGAGGATAAAGAAAATGGAAAAGGGAGGGATTTGAAGGAGGAAATAGAGGAGGGAAGTGTTTGACAAATGTTCTCAATCACATTTTTTTCAATACTGGTCTGATGCAAAGGGAAATGGTGCTATTTGCAAGTGTTTTTGCTTTTTGGGTAAAGTTCATTTTTCTCCTCAATAAATTTTTAAATATTCTTATTAATTAACTTATGAATTAATTTAAATTTAACTTATTATTAATTAAATTATTATTATTATTATTAATTAAAATTAATTTTTATTATTTGTTAATTTAAAATTAATTCATTATAAATTTTTAGAAATCATTTTCTTATTTATATATATATAATTTTATTTATATTTACTTATTATATACATATAATTGTATTTATATTATATTCTATTTGTAGATTATTATATATTATTAATTTATATTATAATTAAGTTCTTCTAATTTAATTATTATTTTTAATTATTATTTATTTTATTTCTATTTCTATTTTATCATTTGAATGAAATTTAGATGCGAGATATTCCTCAAATATAGATTCAAATTCATTCATTAATTTACTTAGGGTTATTATAGTAATTATAATCCTTTAATATGTTTTTGTTCACTTCAGTACACGTGCAATATACGCGCGTGAATTCTGAATAATGCTTTATGATTTAATTTTATCTTGTTTAGTGATAAATTGATTACTTTAAAAGAACATAGAACATAATCACCAATCGTACTAGAATTCAGGGGAGAAAATATACCTTTTGCTAATTTTAATAAAATTCATTTCTTATTGATTTTTTAACATCAAAATTAGGGTGAATAAGAAAATAATTATGAAAAATTATATATTGTTATCAAATTTTAAATTATAGTCTCTATTTTTAGATTGTATTTTAATATTATATTTATTAGTTGATGTGTTATTAATTTATAATTATTAAATATGTTTATTTCTGTTACAAAATGATTCATAAAAAAAAATCAATTATTAAAAAATTATCGTATAATATAAAAATAAAATTTAATTAATAAAATATGTAACATATTTAATTAATAAATTTATTTTATTAATTAAATTAATTTTAATATTGACACTGATTGATTGATTTATTTATTTACTTATGGATGTAGATAAAGTGTTTTAAAAAAATTATATATAATTCAAATATTTAAATGATTAAAAGAAAAAAAAGGAATTAAAATATAATTTTTGCTAAAAAATTGAATGAAATGTTAAAGAGAGTGAATAAATTGTAATTTTTCTCAAAAAATTAATAAAAATATTAATTTCATTGACTTTTAAGTCATTTTGTCCTAAATTTATAAAATTTAAGAGTTTAAGATACTCGATATTTTCTTTAAGAATTTAATAAAGAAAAATATGAAAATTCATGGGTGTATTTGTACCTTTTATCAACAAAGAAATGATAACTTTAGGTACAACTGAAATTTTACTTGGCTTTCTATTCTTTAGTTTCGACTTGGTTCTTAAAATTGGGTTCTGCTAAACAACCAATTATAGCTGATTATTCATTAGTCCCTCTCTATCTCCCTCTCTCTTTCACATTAAATGTAAGGTGAAAATACAAATAAGTTTATGTACTATGTCACTTTGTTTATTTAAATCCTTTTTTCTTTTTATGGTATAATTAAAGGCTTATTTTTTAAATTTGGTTCAAATAGCCTCATTAATAACGAAGACTTAACTTCCATTATTCCTTCACTCTCAATCAAATACTCACTTTTCTGTCATCTCCTCTTTATTTCTTTCATTCTCTCAAACTTGAAATCCCTAACCCACTTTTCCATTTCTATCCTCCAATCCCTCTTATGGGTTGGGATAACCGTAAAGATGCAACCGTTAAAAAAATAGATTTTAAAGATATTTATGTCATTGGTTTTGATCCTCTTTCTTTGTTGAGATACAATCTCCTAATCCCCAAGAAAATAGAGTACTTTCAAAGAAGGAGCTATTGCTTTGTAGTTCAGTTTTGCCACTGCTCTATGTGCTATTATTACTGTTGTAAATGATTTTTTTTTGTAATTTCTTAGGAAAAAGCTTTTGTTTCGTAGAGGAAAAAGCAAATTCTCTCTGAAGTTCCAGAGGTTGAGAATGACTACTAAGTGCCTTAATCATGTTGTATAACTCAGAGATTTTGTATAAAAATTTAGGATTAATTATTATTCCTCCTGTAAAATGATTTAATACACTAAATTTATTCTGAATTTTCAAAAATACACTAATCCCCTGACGAATGTCCCATTATACTAGTACACCATTTCGTCTAATTTTGCCGTTAATAAACTCTAAATAGTCAATAAGGACTGTAAAAAAATAAAAATACCCTTACCCTTTATTTTTAATTAATTATATTCTATTTTTGCTTTAAAAATATTTTTTGGGTTAAAAATTTATTTTCATATTTTTTAACAAATTTGAAAATAAAAAATAAACAAAAATATTTTTTATTTTTTATTTAAAAAAAATAATTTAAGGAGAAATTAAATTATTTCTTCTTAAATTTTTTAATACAAATAAAAAATTTATTTTCATATTTTTGACAAATTTGAAAATAAAAATTAAAAATATATTTTTTTATTTTTTATTTGTTATTTTCAAAATTTTTATTTTTAAAAAATAAAATAAAAATATTTTTAAAAAATAAAATAAAAATATTTTTAAAAAATATTTTTATTTATTTTATTTTTAAAGTTGTCAAAAAATATAAAAATATATTTTTTAACCCTAAAAAAAATTTTAAAGCAAAAATATAATATAATTAATTAAAAATAAAAGGCAAGAGCATTTATGTCTTTTTACTGTCCTTATTGACTATTTTAGGGTTGACTAACAATAAAATTGGACAAAAGGGTCTAGTAGTATATTGTGACATTTATCAAGGGAGAGTTAGTATATTTTTGAAAGGTTAGGGGGAGTTAATATATTAGGTCATTCTACAGGGGAGAAATCATAATTAATCCAATTATTACTATTGTAAATTATTTTTATTGTAATTTTTTAGGGAAAAGCTTTTGTTTCTTAGAAGAGCAAGCAAATTTTCTCTGAAATTCCAGAGGTTGAGAATGACTATTAAGTGCCTTAATCATGTTATATAACTCATAGATTTTGTATAAAAATTTACTTGAAGATGAATATAGTCTCATTTTCTAAGCCTTTTTCCTTAAATAGTCCATAAAGTGCAATTTTCTCTAAGATATTCTAATTTTTGGGTAAGTTCTTGGTTAAGTATTATTCAAAATAAATAATGCATTTAACATAATAAGAATTTTACAATTCATCTAGGATTGATCTTTTTATTATTAATTTCTAATTCAGTCTGGAAAATTGCTTGAAGTACAATTGTACAGATTATAAGTCTTTAGATATAGATAAAAAATGATTTGCTAATTGTTAATGTTTTTTCTTCTTGCTCACTCATTTTTTATTTACTAATTGACCAATCAAAAGGAGATAAAAATGTAATAGGATACTTTCTTCATTTAAGTTGTTGAAAGTTAGCTTGCAATTTTTTGTATCTCCTTATTCAATAAAGTAACCTGTTGTCATTGCCTGTTTATTGAAAGATGATGATTATGGTCAAGAGGAAATGAACTTTCATCATAACTCATTTCCTCTTTTGGAGATGGATGATACAAGTCTTATAATTTTCTCAAATATGGCCGTGGAAGATGAACTTTTGTCATTTCTTGAAGTTATAAAATCTCAACGGAATCAAAATGTTGTCACATTCCCATTTTAGAGATATCATGGTCCTAGAACTTAAGAAAACTTTAGGCTACCAATTACCTATAGAATCCTTACTTATGTCTATTTACAAATTGAATTTGGCATAGTTCCGATTGAAATACAACTTATTATTTAATAATAAACCTGTTTATAAATATTTTTAAGCTTCATATTAATTATCATTCAATAATTCTCATCAAAATCTCATTAATTAGCAATAAATATTCATATTATCAAATACACATATATATACAAAACTTGTGTAAGTATATCAATATTATCATAATCACAATGCATAATTTATTATAAATTTATCCAAATACACATACTACTACTCTAAAAATTTAACCATGAAGCAACTAAAGTATTAAAATGACTCAAAAATGAGAGATTTTTTACATTGATAAGCAAGATTCCAATTTAAAGAAGAAAAAAGCTTTTGGAACCATTTCCATCTTCTTTGTTATTGAAAAATATTAAGTCACGAATTGATGAATATAAAACTCATTGAGTAATAAATATATCATCATATTTATTAGGCTAGATATTTCAAAACTAACTCATAAGTATAGTTCTTGTTTTACATTTTGATATCAAATGATACTTCAAGGTAACCAATATACAAAATCAATAAAGAGGTAACAAAATGCAAGGAAGTGAATATATAATAAATATACGATGAATACATGAAACAAATGGTAAGATCATCATTAAAAGATGTAAAGATAGAAAATAAGATCATATCACATTAAGAAGCGAAGGCTATTTATATAAAGCATGCTTCGACTAGAGGCCATTTTTAGGCATACTTCCCATATATTAACATAAGGATCATCAAACCTTGTGGCTATGTAACACCCTAATTTTCGAGTCAGATTTTGGACAGTTCTCTTAACTACCGGTTTGATAATACCGGTAATTTTTACTTAAACTAAAGAGTTAGTTCAGCACTAAAGCTAAAGTTATTTAATACAAAATCATGGGTAATAATAAAACTAAAATAATATTATTTATTGGTAAAAATAAAGTATAGAAAAGTATTATGGAAGATGAAAAATCAATAGAATGGCAAAATTGTAAATAAGTGAAACTTCAGGGGCATTTTGGAAAACCTACTGTCTAGGACCTATAATTATTTCGGAAGCTGTATGATGATAAACTACAGCTAAAATTAAACTTATTCACTCTCCACTTTGAGTTCTAGAATTGAACAGAATTGACATAATTAATTACAGAAAGTTTTGGGTCAAAAATAGAAATAATGAAAGTTTTGGGGTGGAAAACCTAATTTCCATAATTTTCACCTGTAAATACCATGCCTTAGCCATTTCACCATCCATTTTTCTTCTTCTTCTTCTTCTTTTCCTCCATTTGGATGAATTCATCTAGCCATTTCTCCACCAAAATTCAAGCAAAATTGTGAAGAAAATCTAAAGAAAACGTAATTTCCAACCTTGTTTAACCTAATTATATCCATTTCTCACCAAAAGAACTAAAAGGATCAAGAAATCTCTTCCTTTGGGTTTTGGCCACTTCATTATTTACAGATAACTTGATGATTTCTTCATTTATTTAAGTTAATTAGATGTTTTAGATGTTGAATTAGATGGGTTTAGCATTAGATTGCATCAATTGATTCAAATTGATGGAAATTTCCAATTTTCAAATCCTAATTGATTATGTTTCTAACCAAACCTTAGGATTAGATTCCTTAATTCATAATTGAGTTAGATTATGTTTAATTGTTACCATTGGAAGCTAATTTGGTGATAGTTTTAATGTAGAAACAAAGGAAGATCAAGATTGTCAATTTTATCTTCTTTGAAGAAACAAGTTTTATTTTGTCAATTGGAAGCCTTAGGTGAGTTTAATATACATCATATTATATGCCTAAAGTCTTAAATTGAGTTTTGGAATCCGTTCTTATATGGCCATGTTTTGGCCGAACCTAATTTGCATAGTTCCTTTGAATTTTTGTTTGATTTTCCTTTGAATTCCAAGCCAAATTTGATCCATTGTATATTGTTATTTGTTGGATATCATTTGCCTATTTTATTGTCCATATTGTGTACTTGTTGTTTGATATTTGGGCAATATTGATATTATACCAAAACCTAACCAAAAAGCTTTATGAAAGTTACACACTAAGTGTTCGACAAAATGCCTCAATGAGAATTCCATATGCCTACCAAGCCATTGCCATTGTCCCCAGCGATGTTGGCTAGCCAATTGTGCTAACGTAAGTGACATTGAATGACTACCTTGTTATCCAACCTATAATTGATTGCCATACCTATTGCTATTTTAAATATAGCTTCCATTGTTTATAAGAAATTGATTGATAATACCGATCAATTAATTTGCAACCTATTTGATCATTGATAAGTTCTTTGATTCCTATTGATATTCTTTGATTTCTATTGATAAGTTCTTTGATTCCTATTGATATTCTTTGATTTCTATTGATATTCTTTGATTTAATTCTATCATATTGCTAGATTATATGTTGATTTGACAGAGCTACCTTACCGACGGGGTAGTGGGTAAATACCGTTGGCATTATGCATAATGTATATCATGGACCCTAGCTAGGAAGTGTTATTATCCTAGCCATAAGGTTGGCCTGCCTTATGTATATTACATGTGAATTATATATGACTAAATGTGTTAAGACCTATTATCTGTCTTATCCATATGATTTGTACATTGATTGATCTGTTTATTGGATATAACTTATTATTTGTTACCTGATATCTTCCTTCTGTAATTAGTGTGCAAAACTTGTTAACCAATATTTATTTATTTGTTATTCATATTGATTATCCTATCTTTATGTATGATATGATGTATATTAGATTCACTGAGTATTTTTATACTAATTCTGTAGTTGTTGAACATTTTTCAGGTCAGGAGTAGTGAATGGATTCCAGAATCTCTTCCTCTGTGGAACTAGCAGTATATTTTTGGCAGTGTAATTATTTAAACTCTGTCTTATGTATTATATTCTAGTAGCTATATGGACATGTAAAAGGATATAGATAGATTGTATAAATGGATATTTAATGTTATATGGAGGTTAATTATAATTATGGCATGTGTGAAAAATGATTGCAGTGATAGAATTATAGTATGTAGAATTACAAAATACAGAATAGTATAATATTAATTGGGTAAAAGTAAGATGGTAATTGGATCTGTAATTGGGTTCTACAGGTGTCGGTTGCCTCTACCAGTTCCTGCATCCTAGGATCGTTATGTTCCAATTTTGGGATGTGACAGAGGTGGTATTAGAGCATAGGATTATATGAATAGTAATTAGATACAGTGTTAATAGGACATAAGTAAACCATGGAGCATAGGAATTCCTGTTTCGTCCTTTATTGAATTCATCAAGCATATGTGTATTTTACATTTCTGTATCATGTTAAATCATTGATTCTGTTTCTTATAATGGCTAAGATGTCTGAGAGATAGTGGAAATGTGTTTCAAAATCAGAATATGACAGAGACAAAGAAGCTAGCAGAGAGGCAGAGGTGGCCTCTAATGAGTCATTAGTTAAGGAGGAGAAAGGAGAACCTCCCCATTCCTGATGAAGGACAGAGGATACAAGGGGTAATGAGGATCCCTAGAGAACATAATTATGCAGGGGATGTTCGAATTAAGTCGAGAAATATAGGAATTGAGGCAGGAAAGACAGACAATGCCACCACTAGCACCACCATCAGTGCCTCATCCTGCTGAACCAGTTGTACCTATTCCACCAGTACCAGTACCTTTGGTAATAGATCTAGTCTGGTCTATATTTCAGGAAGGCCAACGTATTATAGATGAAGGCGGGGTGAGCATATTTAAATTTTCAAAGTTGATTTTGCCCGAATTTAAGGGTGACAGAGGGGAGGAGCCAATAGATTTCTTATAATAGATAGAAAAAGTGGTACAGAGACTACCTTGTTCATATACAAGGGCTATAGAGTTAGTGGGTTTATTGCTAAAAGGAAATGCATGGACTTGGTTTTCTAGACATGTGGAGACTCGATTGTATAGTGATCACCCTCCTACCTGGGCACAATTTAGACAGGCACTATTGGATGAGTTTCTCACTGAGGGAGTAAAAGCCAGGAATATCATTCAGTTTGAACAGTTGGAGTAGGGAAATAGGAGTGTAGAAGAGTATGCAGATGAGTTTATTAGACTGAGTCGATATGCTACTAGGATAACACCGACAGAAGCAAATTTGATTAGCAGATTCAGAAGAGATTTACATGCATCTCTGCATAATGCTTTGCAGTCTACAAAATTTACTTCTCTGACAACTATCATTGATAAGGCAACACAGATGGATAAAAAGTACAGAGAAGAGAGAGCAAAAAGGGATCAGAGGAAGAAAGGAGGATCCAGTGGACAATCTAAAAGGGGGGAAGGAAGTTCCCAACAGCGACAGACAAATACAATCTCTAGAGCATAATAGAGACAACAATATAGTAATTTGGGGAGAAGAGGACAGGGAAGAGATAATCCTGGATAGACAGTTTCTAGGTATTCACAGGGATCCTCCAGACCGATATTTCAGGCGCCTAGTGAACCAATATGCAAGTTCTGTGGTAAGAGACATGTAGGAGAATACAGGAGGCAGACAAGTGCCTGCTTGAGATATGGCCAGCAGGGCCATTTTATTAAAGATTGTCCTGTAAGATATGAACATCAGATTGCTACAGTGGCTTTATAGCAAATAATACAGATGAGTCAGACTGGTAACAGAGAGGTGATAGATAGAGACAAAGGCATAAGTCAAGGACAGAGTAGCAGTTAGACTCCTTTTTGGGGGAGGACAGGGGCATGTATTCGCAGTGAATCCTCAAGAAGCACAGAAAGCAAACGATACAGTAACATGTATGATTCCAGTACAGAATGAAATTGCTCAAATATTGTCTGATTGGGTACTACATACTCTTTTGATTTACCAATGATTGCACTTAAATTACATAGGGAAATGCAGCTATTAAGGATACTGTTAGAGATCTCTACTCTTACAGGGAGAGTATAGAAAAAAATTTATGCGTATCCAAACTGTGTTGTAGAAATTGAAGATAGATTTCTTGCATGGCAATTTAATTGAATTGCCTATATTAGAACTGGGTGTAATATTAAGGATGGACTAGTTGACAGTTCATCGAACTGTGATTGATTGTTTTGAAAGGAAATTAAATTTCAGCCTGAGGAACAGGCAAAGTTTGAATACCAGGGTGATAGATATGAATCTGGTATAAAACTTATTTCAACAATTAGAGTTAGAAAGATGTTAAGGAAGGGATATCTGGCTTATGTAGTGGATGCTTAGAAGACTTCAATATGAATTGATCAGATTCCTGTTGCCATAGAATTTTTTGATGTAATCCTTGAGGATTTATCAGGGCTACCCTGGAAAGGGAAATTGAATTTGAAATTGAAGTGTATCTTAGTACAGTGCTAATATTTATTTTTCCTCCTTATTGGATGGCACTCATATAATTAAAGAAGTTAAAAGTTCAATTGCAAGAATTATTGGATTGTGAACACTGATTTTTTACATCCTTTGGACTTGTGCCAAGTCGAACGACACTAATTGGAGCCCGACCCATTCACAGATGGACTAAGAAAATACTAGATAGGTTTTAGGACGAGGCGACGCCACCCTGCCTTGAGGGTGGTAGCATTGCCTGGTTCCTTTACTGTCGCCCACCTTTGCACCAGGTGTCTCCCTCCCTCTTTTGTGGCATCGCCAATACTTTGCACCTTTTTCACCAAATCCTACATCGGGAAATAATGAAATGAGATTCCTCGAGTCTCTATTATAAATAGAGAGCTTCCTTAACCTTCCAAAGGACACCAAAAATCACATAGTTTGAGTTTTCACTATTTGATTTCACTCTCTTCTCCATCCTATACTTGCTTTCTTATTTCTTTAGTTCTCTTTGAGCTAAAGAAGGACAAAATTGAGGCGTATGGTTTCTCCAAACATTTAATTAATTAATTAATTAATTAATTAATTCTTCCTTCTACCAAGAGGAATCCTGCTCCAAGGAGGCAATTCGACTGTCTCTATTTCTTCTTAAGGTAGAACTCCGATCCAGAAAGGCCCTCTGACTGTTGCCTCCTCCAAGACCAAGACCAAAGGTATAAATTGAGTTTAAAATTCAATTCGGTAAAGCACCAAACAAACAAAATATGATAAATTGAGTTTAAAATTAGACCAATCCCTTCACAAGAAGGGCAAACAACGCGGATTTTGATTACTATTCAAAGGGATATGTAGGCCTGCTTATTTCAAAAGCATCAAATCCAAAAGCTATAAAAAAACTATTTTCCCTTTTTTGCTTTAACTTATTTGAGGAATGTGTAATCAACCTAGAATCCATAAAGGCTAGAGTTGATATTCTCTATTTTTTTGGGTTTTAATTGTAATAATTAATCTATTAATTGCTTTATGATTGCTTTAATTCTTTTATTGCTTTACTTATTCATTTATGTATAAATGTCATTCTTTAATTGCTTATGAAAAATCATTTAAATCAAAATTAAGTATAAGAGCCAAGTATTGACCAAAAATCTAGCTCCCGATTCCTCTTTGGTTTTGAAGGTCTAGTGCATTTTTCCTTTGGGATAAAGATTGGAGTCAAAAATGGATTTTTTCCTTAAATTCACCCAACCAAAATAACATAAGTGGTGACTCCCCAGTTTATTTTCAAAATAAAAAATAATTTACAAAAAAGTGCGGATGCCATCGCAATCGTGAGAAAGCAGCCCATAATGAGTATTTCGATTCCAAGCAGACTGGACGAGGTGCTTGGGTGAGGCCTCACAGTTGGTGACTCCATTTGGGATAAACTATTTTTCTAAAAGAAAAAGAATAAGTGGGCTATCAATTGGTTAAAATTTTTTATTTGGCTTTTAGTTTAACTATGGTTTTCATGCATCACTACATAATAACCAGTTACAATGTTAAGCCTTTGGATTGCGAGTAGCAATGATCTGACAACTCTCTTTGAATATGTTGGCGTAATACCTTAGAAAATACTACCGTGATTGAACAGTTATCTAATCAATTATTAGTCTGAGAACATCGAAATGACTAAAGATAATTTTTGAGCCATAGTTAGAATGCATATGTGATACTTTCCTGGAAAACATCGGTGTTAATTACATTGCTGGGAAAATAGCTTTTTGGTTGACTGAAGAATTTCTAAGTCATACCAAGGGATAAAGAATCACATTAATATATGTGAAATTATGGTGAAAAGAAAAAGGTGAAAAATATTTAGGAATATTGAAAAAGTAAGTGATGGCAAAATCGTAAATAAATGGAACTTTAAGGGTATAGTGGAAAGTCGACTGTTTGAGTTTCAAAATGGCTTTGAAACTATTTTTATAATAAAGTATAAATAAAAATAAGCTATTTGAATTCACACTTTGGAATCTAATTCTCAACAGAATTGTCAAAATAAATTACAGAAGAAAATATGATAAAAGTATGATTATTGGAAAGTTTAAAGACTTATTTATAATTTGCCATTTTAACTTAATATATAAGCATGTCTTAGAGATATTTTGGCCATTTTCTTTCTTCTTCTCTATGCATGGCCGAATGCTTCATCCATTTTTTCTCCCACCAATTTTCTTGAAAAATCAAAGAGAAAATCTAAAGAAAACTTGAATCAAACCATTGATGTATTGATTTCTAACCTTGGTTTGCTTGGAAATAAAGAAATTTCAAAAATGGAAGGCATGAAGATTTCGGCCCATTCTTCACTTTGAGGTAAATATGTGATTTCTTTGGTTTGATAGTTAATTTATATGTTTTAGATATTGAATAGAATGGGTAATATGTTTAATTGCATCAATTGACACATTTGATAGGTTTTCCCTAAGTAGAAAAACCCTAAATTGAAGTTATGAGAATTGAATCTTTGAATTAGTGTTAGTTAATGTTAAATTAGGTTAGATTATATTAATTGATGGCTAATAGATGGTTTATATGTGATTGGTTTTATGTGGAACATAAAGAATTAGAAAGTTGCCATTTTTTCCTACTTTGAAGACTTTGGTGGCAAAGTGTACAATTCAAGTAATTTGAAGTACTACCTGAGTTTAATATGCATCATTTAATATGCCTAATGTGTTGAAATGATGATTGAAATCTTGCTCCAAAAGTGCCATCTTGGCTGAATCAACCTAAGGCAATTTTACCTTGATTTTTGTCATGTTTTTCCTTTGGTTTCCTATGCCTTTTTGATCCTTTGTATATTATTTATTATTGGAAACCAAATACCTATTGAATAACCTATATTGTGTACTTCTTGATTGATATTGGGACAATTTCAATGTTGTACCAAAATCTTGCCAAAATGTCTATTGAATATTGCACACCAAGTATTCAATGAAATGCCTAGATCAAATTCCATAGGCCTACCATTGTTTTCATCCATAGTCCAACCATTTGAATGCCATCATTGCCAGTGACATTGGCATGCCAATTGAGCCAACTTTTTGACTTGATTTGTCTAACTTTTGATTCTTTCCAATATTAATTGCTAATCGTAATACCATTGTTAATTACTTCTTATATTGCTTATCCATTACTATATCGCAGTCTTGTTTGATTAAATTCACAAGCTACTGCTACTTAATGAGAATGATATTGTATATTGATATCTATTGATTTGTTCTATACTTTTATTGATTCTAATGAGATGTGACAGAGCTGCCTCTCTGACAGGATAGTGGGTACATACTATCGGCAATGTGCACATTGTATAATGATACCCTAGCTAGGAAGGGTTAACGGTCCTAGCCATAAGACCTGATCAGTCTTATGTTTATTGATATGAAATTGATATGTGTTTGACATATATGATATACGATTTTTATGGCCTTATATCTATCCTATCTATCTTATCTATCATATCTATGTGATATATATTCCATTGACTTGATTACAGTTCTATTGTATTGTTTACTGATTCTACAGTCATATACTGTATTCTAATATTAATGAGCAGAATATTATTCATTGAATATCTGCCTATTATTATTGATATCCAAGCCATTGTTATTTCTCGATGCATATTAGATTCACTGAGTAATCTTTACTCACCCTCTCATTGTTTCCCCTTTCCAAGTGCAGAGTAGAGGCAAATTCTTGGCTTTTATTCCTCTGAGGAATTCTACTGTATTTCATAAACAGTCGTGAACACTCATTTTTTACACCCCTCGAACTCATGACGAGCTGACTGACACTCACCAGAACCAAGCCCGTGTCCCGGCAAACTCAGAAACCATCAAACCTGGGTCCGGACCTCGGTCGCCATCCTCGAGGGAAGGCGTTGCTGCACTCCTTTGGCGGCGGTGCCGTCGCCCCCCTTTGGCAGTGCCGTTGGCTGTCTTTTGTGCTACTTCCCTCCTTGAGGGGCGGTACCACCCTCCTTCTTGGGTAGTACCACCCCCCCTCTAGTGGCAGCGCCTATGCCTATAAATTCAAGACCCCCTCCTTCATAATTTGGACCTCGAAATCTCTAGAAGTCGAATTTTCCTTCTTAGATTTCATCTATTCTCTCTCATATACCTATTTCTTCTCATTTCTTTAACTCTCTTTGAGTTTAAAAAATAATTATTTAGGGCGTGTGAAGCCAATTTTCTTTAGTTCTCTTTGAGCTAAAGAAGGACCAAATCCGAGGCGTGTGGAGCCTCAAAATTATTTCTAATAAAATCACTCTGTTGATTTGCTTGTTTTAAATTATCAGATAAAAGACAATCAGACTGTCTTTCCGGGCCCCAACCAATCCCCAGTGGAGCTCTGATCCGGGCAAGCAAACAGACCGCCATTTTCCCACAGAAATCAGATAAAAGACAATCCGACCGTCTTTCCAAACTTCAATCAATCCCAAGTGGAGTTCCGATCCCGGCGAGCAATCCGATCGCCACCTCCTCCAAAACCAAAGGATAAGGTATTGTCTCCTAACTCATCTTCTTTACTTTGATAGAGCATCAAAATAAAGAATCAAAACATGATAAATTAGGCATAAATCAACCCTCCTTCACAAGAAGGGAGAACTGCGTGAGTTTTGATTCCCATTCAACGGAATACGCAGACAAGCTATGTAAGGGCTTCAAGTCCAAAAAGATCAAAGCTATCTCTTTTTTATTAATTAACTACTTTATTGAATGTATTATTAGAGAAATGTGTGATCGACCTAGAATCCATAAGGGCTAGAGTTGATATCCCATATTTTGAGATTCCTGAATTGTAATAATTTACTTACCGCTCTTTAAAACTGCTTTACCGCTTTCATCCATTCATCTAACCTGCTCATGCATCTATATATCTCATCCTTTAAACTGCTCATGAAAATATTTTAAATCAAGGTTAAAATTAGAAGTTAAGTTCAACCGAAAACCTAGTCCTCGAATCCTCTTGGGTTTCAAAGACTAGTACACTTATATGTCATTTGGGATAAAATTGGAGTCAAAAATGGGTTTTTACCTTAAATTTTCCCAACAAAAAATAACTTAAGGTGGCGACTTCAAAATGTCACAATCATTTTCAAAAGGCGCTAAGGCTGCCTCCTCCGTGAGAAATCATCCCAAAAAATGAGAGCATTCCCGATCCCTTGGATCCACCGGAGGAGTGCTCGGGTGAGGCCTCACAATAGTGTAATTGTTTAAACATTGTATCTATATATATGTGTATTAGATACTCTATGGGTATTATATAATGGTATAGACAGATTGTATATATATGCATATGATTTATTTTGGAGTATAAATGTATATGTATTTATGATGATGGTAATTACAAAAAGTTACAGAATGAATGACAGAGTACATAATGAATAGTGCTTATGTGATTATATGGTTATAGATTGATATGTATTATATGTGATGGATAGATGTGATACTGGGTTCTACGGGTGCCAATCGCCTCTGGCATCTCTTACATCCTAGGATCGCCGAATTTTGAAATCGGGACATGACAGAGATGGTATCAGAGCATAGGTTATAGAGGAATAGTAACTAAGTACAATATGGGTAGAGTTAAGTAAACCACGAAGCATAGGAATTCCTATTTTGTCTATTGATGTGTTCTTCAAATGTGTATAAGTATTATGCATTAACGTATCATAATGTTCCTATTTTCTGTTGTCTGTAGTGACAGAGATATCTGACGACAAACACAAAAAAGATACCAGAGAAGCCGAAGTAGCCTCTAATGAGTCTCTTGTCAAAGAAATGACAGAGGAACGCTCCAAATACTGACGAATGATAGAAGAAACTAGGGAAAGTGATGATCCCTGGAGAATGGAAATGATGCAAGGAATGTTGGAATTGTGATGTGAATTAGCTAAATTGAGGCGGAACGACAGAATATGCCGCCACCTCCAGCAGTACCAATAGTGCCATCTCCGGTTGCATCAACTGCTGTACCTGCTGCTCCTGCACTAGCTTTAGTATAGCCAACAGTGATTCCTGGCGAGCTTGCTGTATTGGGAGCCCACCGAGTTATTGATGAGGGCAGAGTCACTATGTTTAATTTTCTAAAGTTAAATTTGCTAGAGTTTAGAGGTGACAGAGGCGATGAGCCAATTAATTTTCTAGAGCAATTTGAAAAGGTGGTTAGGAGCTACCTTGCTCCGATGTTAGAGCAGTTGAGTTAGTTGGATTGCTTCTGAAAGGGAAAGCTAGGACATGGTTTTCCAGACGTATGGAGCCCAGATTGTATGGTGATCATCCTCCCACCTGGGCAGAGTTCGACAAGGATTGATTGATGAGTTTTTGACCGAATGGGTAAAGGCAAGAAACCTGATTCAGTTTGAACAACTGGAGTAGGGTAACAAATCTGTTGAAGAGTATGCAGATGAATTTATTAGATTGAGCATATATGCTACGCATATTGCTCCTACTGAGGTGGACTTGATTGTAAGATTTAGAAGAGGATTACATGCCTCACTTCACAATGCCTTGATTGCTACAGAATTCACATCTCTGACTACTATCATTGACAAAGCTAATCAAATGGAAGAAAAATACAAGTCAAAGAGAGCTAAATGAGATCAGAAAAGGAAAGGAGGACCTAGTTCACAGACCAGAAGAGGCAAAACCAGCTCCCAACCGAGACAGATAGAGATATGCCTAAATTTAATCAGAGACCTTCATTAGGCAGCCAGAGGAGGAGGACTCAGAGTAGAGGGCCTCCAATGCAGTCAATATTTGCTTATTCACAGGGATCTTCTAGACCTGTTACTCAGATGCCTAGTATGTCCATTTGTGATTTTTGTGGCAGAAGGCATGGAAGGGAATTCCATAGACAGTCAGGTGCTTGCCTGAAATGTGGGCAACATGGCCATTTCATTAATAGATGTCCTTTACGGGGCGATCAGTAGCCATCTACTATAGTGTCTCAGCCTACAGTACAGATGAGTCAGAATGTGACTAGAGAGGCTCCTAGTAGGGCCAGAGGTAAAAGACAGGGTCCTAGCAGTAGTCAGGCCCCAACAGGTAGAGGTCAAGGAAGAGTTTTTGCTATTAACACTCAAGAGGCATAAAAATATGATAATACAGATACAAGTATGATTTTAATACAGAATGAAATAACATATGCAATGTTTAACTCTGGTGTCACATACTCTTTTGTTGCACCATAGTTAAATAGAGAGAGTCAATAATGAATGTGCCCTTAGAGATAATTACACTTATGGGGAAGAGTATAGAAGTGAATTATTGTTATCCGTGGTATGTTATTGAAATTAATGATAACATTTTACGTGTTAATTTAATAGAGTTGCTTGTGTTGCAAATTGAAGTAATACTTGACATTGAGCAGTTATTGATTGCTAGGAGAAAAAATTTAAATTCCAGCCTGAGGGGCAAACAAAATTTGAGTTCCAGAGTGATAAGTATGAATCTAGAATTAGTTTCATTCCTGTTATTCAGGCTAGAAAGATGATAAAAAGGGTTGTGTAGCGTATCTAGTATATGTAATGGATGTGCAAAAGACTTCAATTGGGATTGATCGGATACCTGTGGTCCGAGAGTTACTTGATGTCTTTTCTGAAGAGTTGTCAGGGCTATCCCTGATAGAGAGATAGAGTTTGAAATTGAGGTGTATTTAGGCACCTACTGAGTTGAAAGAGCTAATGATGCAATTGCAGAAGTTATTGGATAAATTTGTCATAGTATTTATAGATGACTATCTTATCTATTCTATGAGTGAAGAGGAGCATGTAAAGCACTTGAGGACTATGTTTCAGACGCTTTGAGAGTATCAATTGTTTGCTAAAAGGTCTAAATGCCAATTTTGGCTAACTGAAGTATGTTTCCTTGGTCATGTGGTATGTAAAGATAGTATAAAGGTTAATTCTTAAAAAGTAAAAGCAGTAGTTAATTGGCCTTAGCCTACTAATGTTATAAGATTGTAGTTTCCTTGGAATGATAGGTTACTATAAGAGATTTGTAAAAGATTTTTCTAAGATTGCAACTCTGGTTGACTAAGTTAACCAGAAAACAAGAAAAGTATCAAGGGACATATGAATGTGAGAACATAGTTTCTAGACATTAAAGTCTTGCTTCACTAGTGGTCTAGTGTTAACATTATCATCAGAGGATGATGAATTTACAGTGTACTATAATGTTTCCAAAGTTGAATCGAGATGTGTTCTAATGAAAAATAGAAGAGTGATTGCATATGCTTCTCGACAGTTAAATAAGCATGGGATAAACTAACCGATACATGATTTGAAAATGGCAGCAATAGTTTTTGCATTAAAGATTTAAAGATACTATTTATATGATGTTAGGTGTGAAATTTAAACGAATCATAAGAGTTTACAACATGTATATATATAATCTGCAATAGAAGAATCTGAATCTTCAGTAATGAAGATGAGTTAACTGTTAAAGGATTATGACTGTGAAATCTTTTACCGTTCGGGTAAAGCTAATGTAGTGTCAGATGCTCTTAGTCGAAAGTCTATGGGTAGTCTAGCTTACAACTTAATTGTCAGAAGATCTTTGATTCGTGAAATGAATAAGCTAATTGATATGGGTATGGAGTTAGATTTGGGATCTCAGGATCGTAACCAGGCTCTGATAGCCCAATTCTAGGTTAAGCTATTGCTAAATTGATGATATTAAAATGACACAAGATCGGGATCCATATCTTATGAAATAAATTAAAGAAAGATGTTCAAAAGGGTAAAGCATCAGAGTTTACAAATGAGGATGGTATTTGAAATGTGATAAACGACTATCTGTGTCTAATGTTAATGAACTTCAAGAACAGATTTTAGGAAAGACCTATTATTCTTCATACAGTGTATATCCTGGAATTTCCAAAATGTATCATGATTTAAAGAATGTTTATTGATGGCCTAATATGAAAAGAAGGATGTGGCTAAGTTTGTGTCCACATGCTTAGCCTATTAATAGGTTAAATTTGAACACTAGAAATCATTGGGTTTGTTGCAGGTGATACAGTTACCTGAGTGGAAATGGGAATAGGTCACTATGAATATTGTTGATAAAATTGTAAGGCTCATGGAGTGCCTTTAGTGATAATGTCTGATAGAGAGAAATAATTTATTTCTCGATTTTGGTAGTAGTTCCAAGAAGATATGTGTCACAGCCCAACTTAGGAGCCATGACGGTCCTAGGGTACGGGTGATGCTTATGCTACCAATACCACGAAGAACCCATAAATAAAACTATATGGCATGCATATACAAATAAGCTTAATATAGCTTAAGCTGTAACACCTTAGCCTAAACCCTAATAGGGACCTTTAGGGAAATTATTTTTCTTTCTTTATGATGTGTTAAAATTATATGTGAATGCATGGAATATATATATATA
>CANXYC010994773.1:0-10816 GCA_948193065.1 Aleurites moluccanus | reverse complement strand
TTTTGGTTAGGTTTGAGTAGCATAAGAGTTCAACCTTTCTATTCTTTCCTTGGAAGCTTGAAATTCAGAATTTGGGGGAGTGGTTCGGCCAATTCAAGTGTCCAAGGTAAGAGGTTCAAATTCTATTTTTTTTAGTGATTTGTATATTTTTAAAGGTTGTTTTGATTGATGGGAATAAGAGTTTGAAGATTAGTGGTGAAGAGAGCTTGGGGGCCGAACCATATTTTAGGGTTTTGACGATTGTAATTTCTGTTTTGTGTTTTTGATTAAATGATTGATGATAATTGTGTTGAGTTGCGTTTGATAATCATTTAAATTGATGAAAAATTGTTGAATTTAAATTCTGAATTGAGGTCTCTAAATAGTTGAATCATGTTTAGGGTTAGAAGATTTTAAATTCTGTTTTTGCCTATGTTGAATGATGGATTGTAAATGATGCTAATTAGTTGTCTAAATTGTTGCTTTAATGTTGCTTTGAATGTGTGACTTATAACCTCTTTATTGGACCTAAATGTCCCTAAGAGATTTAGGAAATTGGTTATTATTTAAGGTATGTAATTGAAGATATAGATGGTGTAAATTAAATGTGAATTGATAAGTAACTTGTAAACTGAATTTCTGGTTAGGAATTTAGAAATAAATGTAATTATATTAAACACTGTATTTTATATGTTTATATTTTAGTTGCTCCATGAGTTGTATATGGTATAGTTAGTTAATGAACATATATGCATGGCATATTATGGAGTATAATTAATGATATGGCATGATATGATAATTGTTACAACCACTTGCAGTAAGAATTACAGACATATTACAGAATGTTAGAATGAATAGTAATTAAGTAATTGATTAATAAATTGATAGAAATTAATAAATAGATATAATACTGGATTCTACGTGTGCTGGTCGCCTCTGGTATTTCATGCATCCTAGGACTGTCACGTTCTGAAATCGGGATGTGACAACTTATTAGTTCATTTATGCCTATGATACATATTCTAAACCTTTAGCTTTGATACCACCTATGTCACGTCCCACCATAGGGGGCCACGACAGTCCTAGGGTACGGGTAGACCTAAGGTCACTGAAAACTCGTAGAACTCGCTAACTATCCAATTATCAATCAATCATTTATAACTCATTTATTAATATTTAAATTATATTTATTACTTGTTAACAATGCAAAAATTTCGACAGAGTCTTCTTTGTATTTTTAATGCTATTCCTGATCCAAAATCAGATCTTTCAAAAATTACACAGCCTGCACAAAAATATTTTACACTCTTAATAATTTGCCATCCTTATACCCACAACTCCATAATTCAGTAAATATTCATGGCACTTCTAAGTACATATATTTTTTTTAAAATTTTTTTTGTCACATTACATTATAACCTTATTATTTTAGTATCATTATCTTTGTCATTAATTTAATCATTATTAGCCATTAAGTATTTCTTATACTACGATTAATATCCATCATATCGACTGTCATTAGCAAATATTCATATAATATTTTTACATAATTAATCTATCTATATATAGTACCATGGAGCTCTAGAGATTTTATACATATGACTTTTTAATAATTAATCACTACCTTGAAGTACTTGATCTTCCAAGTCGGAGAATGAATGACTTGGCTATAGTCATCTCAATTTTATACCTGTAAAATGATAAATAACTATAGAATGAGTATAATTATACTCAGTGAGTATGTATAAATCATTAAACAAGTGATATAGGTATATGATCACAAAGGATATCAATGGAGGTTAAGTATCAATGAATACAATGAATGGATATAAGTATTTCAAATTTATATGTTAAAGGCTAATTAATTGCACACCAAATGCCATTTGAAATTTGGAACATGTAACATTAATATCAATGATAAACAATGGTAGATTAAGGAAAGGACATTAATGGTAAGAAAAAAGAATTAAGGTTAACAAAGGAATCACATTTTTATTCACATGTAGAAGAGACAGATATTGGACCATGAATACATATCATTAGCATGTAAATTACGTAAGAGGGGCTAGACCTTACGGCTAGGACAAGTCCCTTCCTAGTTAGGGTACACACTATATAAAGTTATTGTACACAATGCCGACGGTATTTATCCACTACCTTATCGGTGAGAAAGCTCTATCAAATCCACATATAAATAGGCCAATGGAATTCAATAACAGTATCAAGCATTCTTTGGAAATATTGCAGTACAATGGCATTCGATCGGTACACATGAGCTTGCTTGTCAATTAGTGTCAATGCATTTCATCAATCATGTATCGGTTTCTTTATTTGAGACAAAGGTAGCTAATTAGAAATAACATCATGGTATATAGTTAAACACTTGATGTGCATAAATTTGGAAACATTTTGGTACATGGTCAATAAAGAAGAATAGGCATTTCAATATTAATAAAAATCAATAGATATGGGTGATTTCAATCTTAAGAATGATCAAAGGATGATCAACAATAGTAAAGTGGCATTTAATCAAGAAGAAAACATGTTCATTGGGTCAAAAAATCAAGACATGGATATACATAATGATATATACATAACTCACCTCACTAAATATCTTTACGTTTCCACTTTACTTCTTTACTTAGACTTCCCACTTACATCCTCATCATCATCCTTTAAAACTACATGTTAATTAAATACACAATTAGAACTTATTTATATGTCATTAATTATTCCTATGCTTTATTTAATCAATTTCCTTATAGTCTTTAACATTAGAGTTTTGCTTTAACAATTTCCATTCAAGTTTCTATTTTGGCAGTCCTAACATTTTTATTTGTATCTCAGTCTATACCTATCCAATTACTGTGATTCTTTTTTCTAATTAAACTAGACATATTTAGTTCCAACATATTCAAAAATTACATTAATCCCACTATTACATAATTTATGGTGTCAATTTAAATTTAGTCTCATAACCAGCCCTGCTACCCTGTATTTTGCCCTGCAATCCTAATATGGCAGTCTCTACTTTTTAGCCCATAACTCAATTTATAATTTTTCAATTACTTTGATTCTTTTTCATATTTACTCTATACATATGAGATTATAACATATTAAAATTTCAGATTCTTTGATTTACTATACAATTATTAGTAAATTTTCAAAGTTAAACTACTGTTCTGAAATCTTTATCTGAACAGACCCTGTTTCTATACCTATAATTAATTCTGTGTTCATCCAATTACAAAACCATTTTACAAAAATTTATATAACATATAAATGAACATCTTTCCTATTTAATATATTCTATAATTCAGAATCTAAGGTCATCCAATTAATAGAACCTAATAACGTATGTTTTATCAATCAATACTGGCAGTTAACACTTATGACTTAATATTTCATAAATCACAAATCTAATTGTAAAACCCTTTTACAAGACTATAGATAAAACATAAATAAATACTTTTTATATTTCTTCTAATTTTGTCTCTATCGTTCTAAAAAATTAAAACATAGTAGCAAAATTCTAGAAAATCTAATTCTAGCCAGTCACGGTTTTTGTTCAATTACTCTCTCCTCACTTCGAATTTCATCAATTCCTTTTGCAGAAACCAAATTAACATATTTATATACAACTTTTATTTTTTGTCCATCCTCAAATTCATTCATTAAAAATTCATAATTCTATCTACAAGTTATTGCCTGAAATAGATTTCAGAACCCTTTTGAAACCCTAGTTCATTCCTTATATTCTTAGCTCAATTAACTCAATTATTTACTTAATCAATCCATAGAACTATTAAATTAAATTAAAAACTAAAGTTTAAGAATCATACCTTGAATTAAACTATTGAATTCCTCCTTTTTTTTTTCTGCCAAATTGCTTGAATACAAAATCTTTCATCAATTTTCGGTTATCCCTCCTTTTTCCATCATGCCTTTTCTAATCTATTTGGTTGGTTTCTATGACTGGGTTGAAAATAATTGATGGGTATTTTTCTAGTGTTTCGGCTCCCTCTTACTATAATCATTTTTTTCTCTTTCTTTTATACACACCAAAATCAATAGATAAGAAATGGAAAGAATATAGAATTTTATAGATTTATGGCAAAATGTCCAATTCCTAATGGTTATAAAAGAAAATGTACAAAAAAAATCTCTTCTTTCTTAATTGCATGGGCAACCCACTGCAAAATTTTTCTTTAAAAAAAAATTTGAATTAAAATAATACTTTGCTTGATGAGTCCCACAACTTTGCTTAATTGCACTTTTACCCGAAATTTTTCTAAATTGCATTTTGACCCCGAAACTTTCTGTAATTTATTATATCTATTTTGTTTAGATTCAATCTTAAGTGTAAGGAGTGAAATACCTTATTTTGGACTGTTCTATCATTTAAAATTAGTCTGGATATGATTATGTATCTTAGACAGCCTATTTTCGAAAATGCCCCTAATATTGCCATTAATTATAATTTTGCCATTACTCTTATTTACAGTGTTCCAAAATATTTTTCAACTCTTTCTTTTCACCATAAATTCATATAAATATAGATGACTCTTTACCCCCTGGTCTAAGTCAAAAATTCCTAAATCAACCAGACTACTATTTCTTCGGACGGTGTAATTAAAATCGATATTTTCCGGAATAGTTTTATAAAAGTGACTCGGTTGAGGTTCAAAAATCCTGAGTGCTACACTCTACCATTCTCTATATATACACTCTACCATTCTCTATATATTTTAATAATTAATTGAGCCTAGTCATATTTAAATTAATACCATATCAGTTATTATAATCCATTATATCTATCTACTGTACTGTCTCACTATTTACGATTTTGTTTGCTGGGGTATTACAAAAACTAGAGTTTATCAAAACATAATAGTACTTAGTATTTACATTTAAAAAAAAAACAGTTGGTTCCTCGGAGGAAGAGAAACTGGGAACCTATTGTGTCACTCCAGACTTGAAAATATTAAACCACTACAGAGTTAGTATAAATATACTCAGTGAGCTCATTATAAATTATATCACATTTGGGTTAGGTGAATTGTAAGAAATAGGATAAACAAATAGTAGTTAAAGGATTTTGCACGCCAACTGTTATAAATAGAACAATGAATATAATAATGGCTATGTAAAAAAAGACAGGTTATGAATATCATTTAATAATGTGGAAATGACAGATAATGAGTCTTAATACTTTTAACATTATATAAATCACATATGAATTACATAAGGCGTGCTAGACCTTATGGCTGGGACAATTACCCTTTCCAGCTAGGATTACAGTATTCATTGTGCACAATGCCTATGGCACTCACCCACTATCCTATCGGTAAGGTAACTCTATGAAATTAATATTTATATGGTAATAAAAGGTATTTCCAATATCAATAAATCAATAGAAATGGAAAGTATACAAGCAACATATCAATGAACAAAAAACTTACTCAATATTCAATGATTGTTTACATTGGCTCATATATAAGCAATGGTATTAATAATAGGTATCACAATTGATATGGCAATCTAGTATGGGTTGGATACAAAGGAGGTCAACCAATGTCCATTGCACTGGCGTAATTGGCTAGCCAATGTCATTGGCAATGATGGCATTGGCTTGGTTGACTAATGGAGAGTTCATTTAGGCATTTCAACAAACATTTGGTGTGCAACTTTGAAGCAACATTTTGGATAGGTTTTGGTGCAATTTTGATATAGCCCAAATATCAATCAATAAGCTCACAATATAGGCAAAATAATAGGTAATTCAAATTAAATATCAAACTATTTCAAATGAATCAAATTAGGCTTGGAAAACCAAGGAAAATAAAGCAAATATTCAAAGGAATTGTCATAAGGTGGTTCGACCAAAACAAGGTTTTTCATAAATGGTTTTCATTATTCATTTTGGCAATTTTTACATGTAATATCATGCATACGGTACTCACCTATACTGAGCAATTGCTTAAATTTGCTTCTAAACTCCAAGAACAAGTATAGGAGGCAAAAGGAACAACTATGCACTTCTTTGGTATCTATATCAAAACTATCATCAATTTAGCTTCTAATAGATACAATTAAACATATTCTAACTTAATTATGAATTATAAATGATTAATTTAGGGTTTGGTGTTTTACATATTCAAATTAGGGTTTAGTTTTAGTTTTTTTTTTTTTTTTATTAATTTGAACTAATTGATGCAATTGATTGTTAAATTCACATAATTCATCATCTAACATAATTGTATAACCTAGAAACATAAAAGAAACACCAAGTTACCTCAAGAAGAAGTGTAAGCTGAGTCCTCCAAGTGATGAACTCTTAGATTTCTTTTTGTTTTCTTGATGAAATTAGTATGGAACTAGGTTAATTTGGTGAAATAATCAAGTTTTCTATAGGTTTCCTTTGAAAAATTTGCATGAAATGGTGGGAGAAATGGCTAGGTGTCTTCGGCCAAGGAAGGGAGAAGAGAAGAACAAGAAATATGATGGAAAAAAATATCTATGTCTTGTTTATATAGGTGGAAATTTAGAAAAATTAGGTTTTTTACCCTAAAACTTTTGGTATTTAGACTTTTAACTTGAAAGTTTTCTGTAACTAATTTTGTAAATTCTATTCAGTTTTAAATATCATTGTACGGAGTGTATAAACTTATTTTTAGCTGTAGTTTCATATTATACTGCCTTTGGTAAGATCTTGGATTCTAGACAGGTGGTTTCCCAAAATGCCCATAAAGTTCTATTTATTCACGATTTTTTCCATTCTATTAGTTTTTCATCATTATTTTCACTTTTCCTTTCTTTCTTTTTATCATACTTAGCTTTATATTGATTTTATTATTATTCATTAGTCAATGTTTAATATACTTTATATTTGCTTTAGATTCAGTCTGTTAAGATAAGGTGCTTATTTATGCAATTTTGAACTAACTATAAAAGAACTACTTAGTAACAGTGCTAAAATTCTAGGGTGTTACACTATTATTGTAGGAAAATTCAATCAGGGGTAAATACTGATCTCAGTTCCCTTTAAAATCAAGCACACAGCCGAAGAATATCTTATAAGGTTTGAGTAGTACGTTCTGATTGCCCATCTGTCTGTGGATGAAAGGCTATACTAAAATGTAACTAAGTACCCAATGCTTCTTGAAATTTCTGTCAGAACCATGAAGTGAATTAAGTTCCCCTATCTATGATAATGGTTAAAGGTACACCATGAAGTCACACTATCTTATCAATATACAATTAAGCATACTGAGAGGCTGTATAACTAATTTTCATTTGTAGGAAGTGAGTTGTCTTAATCAACCAATCAATTATTACTCAGATAGAGTCATACCCCCTTAAAGTTCTAGGTAGACCAACTACAAAATCCATGGTTACCTGCTCCCATTTCCACTATGGAAATTCTATCTCCTGTAATAGCCCTGATGGCTTTTCATGTTCAAATTTAACTTGCTGACAGGCTAAACAAGTAGAAACAAATTGAGCCACATCTCTCTTCATGTTAGGCCACTAATAGTACTTCTTCAAATCATGATACATCTTTGCTACCCCAAGATGAACACTGTACAATGCATAGTGCATTTCTCTCATAATATGCTCTCTAAGCCCATCCATATCTGACACACATAACCGTTGCCCACATTTCAACACTCTATTACCAACAATGAATTCAGGAGCTTTTCCATCTTGAACATCTCCTTTCAACTTTAGTAGCTGAGAATCCCTGTCTTGTGCTGCCTTAATTTCATCAATCAATATTCACTTTGTATGAAACTGGGCTATCAGAGCATGATTTTGATCCGAGTCCCTAATTTAAACTGGACTCCTATGTCAAGTAACTCCTTCATTTGCTAGATCAATGGTCTCCTTGCATTTGCAATATGAGCTAGACCCCATTGACTTTTTGCTCAAAGCAACAACCACTATATTTGCTTTGCCAGGGTGGTATAGTATCTGACAATCATAGTCCTGTTGGGATTTAGGCCGTTAGGCGTAGTGCAAAATAAAAAAAATCCCAAACCAAGAAGTCTATGTAGATCAAAATTAAAGATTCATTAACGAAAATCAAGATCTTTACCTTTGATTTGAGAAACTTTTTCTCCTTTGATCACCAAGAAAGGGGTGTAGCAAATCACTATCTTTCCTATAAGAGCAAGAAAGCACCACTAGTAATCCACGTGAAGATCAAACGATAAGCTTTTTGGAAATAGGAGCTAAAAACTCTTATGTGTAAGACAAGAGATTTTGTCCGAATGGAGGAGAAGCAAGAGAGAGAGGCCGAATTCTTTTGGTGCAAGAATTAGGTTCTGAAATTTGGCCAACCTATTGTGTTTTATTCCTAGGGTTAATGAATTATGATCACATCATATTTCCTTGGCCCTAGGATCAATTAGGTTTTAATCTAACGGTTTAGATTCCTAATGACAATAATGCCATTAATGAAAGGTCAAAAATACTCCTTTGACCTTGGACTTATTGATCCTAATATTAACACAATACAACGGTCTTAATTTAAATAAATATATTACATGTAAATAATTAAATTAAATAATTAATTTAATCATATTAAATTATTGCAAAAACTCCATAATTAAATATATGAATTAAATCTCATTTAATCATAATTTAATTAACTCTTTCACTTATTGTTTGAATCACTTGTATGCATGTGACCTAATAGGTTTTCCAATTAAATGGCAGCTTAAGTCCTTAATAATTTCCTTAAATTAATTTAGCAAATTGTTAAGTGGAATTCCTATTTCCAAAATAGAAAACTTTCATAAAAGGTAATTCTTGTCCAACAAGGATTATATGAATTAAACTCCTTTAATTCATAATCAATTCTCTAATTGAACCTTTCTAACTCAAGTAGATGATGAGCGGTATCTTGCCACACATCATGACCTCCAAGTAATTAGAAATTGCTAATGGTAAGCAGAAACCCTTACACATGGACAATATTATGCTACTAGTCCCTTCAAGCCCTTTTACCAAGTTCGGTTTAATGTATGGACATTATGTTAACTCCACTAAGCTGGCTACACCACATTTAGCCCGAACAGTAGTTCCTTGTAATTTGAGCATCATTACTAAAATGATTTCCTTAGAGACTATCTCTAAGTACTATCCACTGGCCAAAGATTTCCAGTAATGATCTCATACAAGAGGCCTTAGGTAAAACCCTCATTCTAACAGGAGTTATGATATCCTTTGTTGACTACTTAAATATCTACGAGTGCCTCAAACTATACCTAATGTCCATCCTATGAGCAGATCCATTGGGAGAGCAAGGCATGGAATCAAAGTATAGCATCTCCACTCTAGATTACTCTTAAGCATCTCAAGTCTAAGGACATTTGCACATTTCCATGCAGATATATGTCATTAACATTGTTTTGATTTCCATATGACTATCTCCTGCGATCACTCTGATGCATTTACTACTCCTAGTAAGCATCCACATACTATATGTCATGACCCACTTTTGGGCCGCGACGGTCCTAGGGCACGGGTAGACTTAAGGTCACTGGAAACCTGTAGAACCCATTAAACAATCCAATCATCAATCATTCAATCAATATTAATTCATTAATCAATATTTATATCCCATTTATTTCTTATAAATTTTACATAAAATTTTGCCAGAGTTTCCTTTGTAATTTTAACCTTAATCCCGACCCATATTCGGGTCTCTCAAAAATTACAAAGGAAACTCTGGCAAAATTTTATGTAAAATTTATAAGAAATAAATGGGATACAAGTATTGATTAATGAATTAATATTTATTGAATGATTGATGAATGGATTGTTTAATGGGTTCTACGGGTTTCTGATGACCTTAAGTCTACCCGTGCCCTAGGACCGTCGCGGCCCAAAAGTGGGTTGTGACAGTAACCATAGATAGAGTCTCCACTGATCAGAACATTGTTGATCTGCTTACAAAGCCTCTAGCCCAGAATAAGTACGATACACATGTACTAGCCTATGATATTAGATATAAAGGCAATTGGCTTTAGAGCAAGTGGGAGATTGTTAGTGTAGGTGCTCTAAAGACAATCATTGTAATGATGTTTTTAGAAATATATTAATAAAAAGGTATTATTTATTAATCAGTGTTTATTATTGTTTAGAATAATATTTTATAATTATTTAATAAAGTCCATGGTATAAACATAGCATGAAGGCATACATGATATGATCATGATAGTGAGATGCTTATCATGTGTAATTATGTTTTAACCTAAATTTTCCTAGTCATAGAATCAATGAGATTGGACATTATTGATTTGGGAAAACTAGCACGTGCATCTACTATTTGATTTGATCAAATCATCTGATCTTATAAAGATATTGACATTGAGATGTCTAAGTATAGCATGTGGATGCTTACTAGGAGTAGTAAATGCATCAGAGTGATCGCAGGAGATAGTCATATGGAAATCTAAACAATGTTAATGACATATCTCTGCATGGAAATGTGCAAATGTTCTTAGACTTGAGATGCTTAAGAGTGATCTAGACAGGATGTAACCATAGATAGAGTCTCCACTGATCAGAACATTGTTGATCTGCTTACAAAGCCTCTAGCCCAGAATAAGTACTATAGACATGTACTAGCCTATGGTATTAGATACAAAGGCAATTGGCTTTAGAGCAAGTGGGGGATTGTTAGTATAGGTGCTCTAAAGACAATCATTGTAATGATGTTTTTAGAAATATATTAATAAAAAGGCATTATTTATTAATCAGTGTTTATTATTATTTAGAATAATATTGAATAATTGTTTAATAAAGTCCATGGTATAAACATAGCATG
>CANXYC010994740.1:0-12985 GCA_948193065.1 Aleurites moluccanus | reverse complement strand
GCAACTAACAATAATGATTTAGACCAGTAGTTTGGTATCGATTTTCTAAAACATCTTAAATTTCTTTTGTAGTGTCAAAATCTGCAAACTGAACATAGATGGCAGGAACAAAAGTATTACTAAATCAGATAATAAGTTGGTAACTATTACTATCACAATCTTCTAATCTCTCAATGTTTTTAATACTCTTTTCGTCCTATAATAAATATCTTAATTTTCTTTTTGATATATCATAATTTAATTATCTCATTTCCTAATTCAAACTACATTTTATCTTAATATTATAATAATATCCTCATTAAAAAAAAATTTAAAAATAAAAATAATAATTAAAAGATATAAAATATGAGAGAACTATGAGTATATAGAGAGATTAAAATAATAAATAAATTGAAGTAATAAATAAATTTTAAATGTCAAAATAGACTAATAAATTTTCTTAATAATTATATATTTTATAATTAAAATGTTTATTGTGGGGTGGAGAGAATAATAGATTCATCTTGTTGTCTAACATGTTTAGTAATATCCCTAATAACTATACGCCAGAGTTTGTGACCAATTAAAAAAAAAAAAAATTCATGTATATTGAGCCCACAAACTATAGTTGAAACCAGTTAATATGGACACTATAGGTCTAGAAAATTCAATCTTGTCCATATCCAATAATCCAAACATAATTAATAAACATAGAGTTCAAATCTGATTATAACAAATAAAATTTAAGAATCAAGAGTTTGTTGTTATGAATTTGCAAATATGCGAATTGTTGACGCAAATAATAAAAATGAGTCAGAGTATCGTTTTCACAAGATAGTAATATTAAATATTAAAATTAATATTTCTTTATTATTTAAATAAAATTATAAATTAATTTAGGGATTAAAATTAAAGTAATATTTAAAATTAAAATTAATAATGTGAAAATTTTCAAAAATAAAATAGATCTATGATTTAGTTTTTTTCAATTGAACTTCTATAGTTTATAACTCATAATTGATTATCTAAATTTTATGGTTAATGAATTAATTATCTAAAAATATTTGTAATTCTCTTTCAAGCAATTATACAAGTATCTATATCAATTCCATATCTATTCTTATGATCATTACATTAATGCAAGCCCATTAAATTTTTTAATAATTTCTAATTCTTTAAAATGTATTCTAATCTCTTAACAATACGACCTCTTACATTATTGATCCAATGAACTAATAACATACTTTCTCTCTTGATTCATCATACATCGTCTTAGATATTATTTAATAGTGGCCAATTATCAAACAATTATATTTCTAGATCAATAAATCAATCAATTTGAATAAACACATGATAATCAATCAATTATTGTCTAAACCATAAAATTTTTCAACTGATTATATTTAAATTTTAGAATAAGTAATTTAACCAAGCATAATTGAAACTTAAATTGAAAACTTTATTGAATTAATAGAATAGTTCAACATTGTTAAACAATTAGTCAAGATTTAATTTCGATTGTTAGTGCTTTAATTTGAAATTCTTCTTTATTTTTTTTGAAGATTTTCCTCTCTAAACTCTTTGACAAAAATTCACTCTTTAACTCTCCCAAAAAATGAAGCTTTTAATTTTTAGATGCTAATTTTTTGCCTAAAACCACAAGAAACCGGGTAACTTTTAAAAACAGTGACATTTGCACTCAAAAATCAGATATCCATTTTTGAGTCTGTGTCTTCGAAAAATCAAAAAATAATTTGGACAAAAATCATATCGATCCTCTCCAAAAATAGAGTATCAGTTTTTGAAAGCTTTATCCTTAAAATCATCCAATTTTTGAACCAAAAAGTGTCCTCAATCTTACTTCAAATTTTAAAATTAAACAAATCAAATCAAACCTTAACAATAAATTAAAATAAAATAAAAATAAATCTACTAAATCAATTCAAAACTAATTAAAAATACCATCTAAATTTAAACACATCACTGATAAAATATTTTTTTTGATTTGGCATGAGACAGAAATTAAAGCATATCAATATGAAAATCATGATATTGAAAATAGAATCAGTCTAATCGGTTCAATTTTCATATCGATCCAATCAAGAGTTATTTACTCGAAACATTTGATCCGAGAAAAACTCAACAATTCGGCCGGATATCCAATAACACGGACCAAAATATCAATCTATATAAGTAAAATTTACTCTAAAAATATCACAACACATATACTAATAAAATATCACAAAATATCAATCTAGTTAAATCCTAAACAAATAGCAACCAAATTAAAATTAAAAAAAGACCAAAAATTCAGAATAAAAAAAATTAATATGAACAAAATATCACAAATAATGACCTAATTAAACCCTAAATAAATAACAACAAAATAAAATAATTAATTAAAATTAAAAAAAAAAGACTAAAAAGAATAAAAAGAATAAAAATAAAAGAAATTAATATGAACAAAATACTACAAATAACAACCTAATTAAACCCTAAATAAATAACAACAAAATAAAATAATTAATTAAAATTAAAAAAAAAAAGACTAAAAAGAATAAAAAAAAAAAATTGTTTTAAAATTATCAATCTATATAATTAAAATTTGAAATTCTTCCTTGCTTTGCTTAAAGATTTTCCCCTCTAAATTCCTTAGAAAAATTTTCACTCTTTTAACTCTCCCAAAAAATGTAGCTTTTAATTGTTAAATACTAATTTTTTGCCTATAACCACAAGAAACCAGGTGACTTTTTAAAAATTGGGACATTTGCACTCAAAAACCGGATATGAATTTTTGAATATATGTCTCTAAAAAATAATTTGGACAAAAATCATAGCGATCCTCTCCAAAAATAAAGTATCAGTTTTTGAAAGATTTTATCCTTAAAATCATCCGATTTTTGAATCAAAAATCGTCCTCAATCTTACTTCAAATTTTAAAATTAAACAAATCAAATCAAACTTTAACAATGAATTAAAATAAAATAAAAGTAAATCTACTAAATCAATTCAAAACTAATTAAAAGTACATCACTTGTAAAATATTTTTTTGATTTGGCATGAGACAGAAATTAAAGCATATCAATATGAAAATCATGATTTTGAAAATAAAATCGGTCTGATCGGTCCGATCTTCATATCAATCCAATCAAGAATTATTTACTCGAAACATCTAACCCGAGTAAAACTCAACAATTCGGTCAGATATGCAGTAACACGGACAAAAATATCAATCTATATAATTAAAATTTACTCTAAAATTATCACAACATATATACTAATAAAATATCACAAAATATCAATCTAATTAAATCCTAAACAAATAACAACCAAATTAAAATAATAATTAAAATTAAAAAAAAAAAAACATAAATTCAGAATAAAAAAAATTAATATGAACAAAATATCACAAATAATGACCTAATTAAACCCTAAATAAATAACAACAAAATAAAATAATTAATTAAAATTAAAAAAAAAAGACTAAAAAGAATTAAAAAACAAAAAATAAATAAAAGAAATTAATATGAACAAAATACTACAAATAAAAACCTAATTAAACCCTAAATAAGTAACAAAATAAAAATAATTAATTAAAATTAAAAAAAAATAGACTGAAAATTCAAAATAAAAAATAAAATAAAATAATATAAACAAAATATCACAAATAACAACCTAATTAAACTCTAAACAAATAACAACAAAATAAAAATAATTAAAAAAAAATCAGAATAAAAAATAAAAAATAAAACAAATTAATATGAACAAAACATCACAAATATAATTAAACCCTAAACAAATAAAATAAAAATAAAAACAATTAATTTAAACAAACATAATAAAAAAAACAAATTAATTACCATCGGAGCTACAGGAGTAATCGAAGAAGATTTGAGCCAGACACTATTGGTAGGCTATATGTATATATATATGTATGTGTGTAAAATTTAAAAAAACAGATAAAAAAATATAAAATAAATTGGTAGGCACAAACTTCAAGACCGAGGGGGGCTTGAATGATGACACCGGAGTCTTGACTTGTGAAGCAGTAACCAAACAATAAATACAAGAGACTAAGATAAGCACCAAAAGCGAGAGAGGATTGGAAAAAAAATAATAATATCAAGAAATATTACGAGGGAAGAGAAAAGTGGGATAAATCATAGAAAAGCTCATATATCGTATCATAAAAAGGAATTTTTAGTCTTGTTTGATTTGATTTAACTAGCTGTTAATCAATGATTAATAATTAATGATTATTATTTAATATCTAATTATTATAAATATTTAATAAAATTATTATTAATTGTTAATTATAAATATATTTAATGATGGTTAAAAACAAATATTAATTTTATTATTTATTTAAATATTATTTTTAAAATAATAATTTAATTTTTTTATTTAAATAAATATAATTTTTTTAAAAAAATTAAAATTAAAATTTTTATAAATAATAATTATTTAACTACCTAATTATTATCTAACACCTAATAATTATCATAAACTAAATAAATTTAATATAATTATTGACAATAAAAAAGGTAACAGTTTTATTAAAAAGTTTTGTCAAAAATCTGTTTTATTATTTGTGTTATTACATAGCAAAGGTTATTATGTTATATACAAGGAAAAGTATGCTAAATAGGAAATAAAATAATACAAAGTACATGTACATCTGTATGGTATAGTACAAAGTATATTCCAACAGAGACATAAAAAATTAGGGTTTTTTTTGCTGGGATTTTCATAAAGATCTGCATGGTGGTTATTAACTAACATGTAATCTAATAAATTTAGAGAGATTATAATAATTAAATAATTATAAAATTAAAATAACAAAAAATAATGTTAAAAGTTATTAATTACATAATTTTATAATTTTAAAAATGGTTACAACAATGAGATCGCCATGAATAGAAGCCTAATTAAATTTTGTGACTAGGAGGTGCTTTGATCTAAAGGGCATCGACTTTAGATAAGTTTTGGAATTGGTTTGAAGCTTTTAAACTAGGATTATAATTTGGCAATATAATTTCTTTGGCCCATTGCATTTGTTTTAATTTCAATGAATAAAATTTGGAAGGTACCCAATAAAATCTGTTGGGCTAAATTTTCGAGTTTAAATTGTAATTGAAAGTTTTTCATTTATAAAGAAATGAGCAATTTACATCCTCTATTATTATTTTTTAAAATTTTATGGGCTTTTTTTTTTTCATTTTTTTCATTTTTTTCATTTTCATATTTTAAAAATATGATATTCTGATTTTTTTTTTCTTTTTTACTGTTTTATTCTTTCTTTCAAGCTTCTCTTCCAAATTCGACGTTGCAAAACGATGACTCTAATACCAATTCAAACTTCGACAGTCAGAAATATAGCATAGTCAAAATAAGGGTACAATCAGTAGAAGCAACAAGCTCAGTATATGATTCCTCTTTATCTCATTTATGATGATAATGGATTTATTCCTGTCAGAATTTTTATGGATTCGAGTCTCAAAATGACAAAATTGGACTATTAAACTCAATTGAGTTCTGTTCAATCTTGAAGATTAAGGAAAGATGGGAGCTAAGCTGAATAAAAGAGGAGAAAAATCGATCACCACTGCTTTGCATGTAAGGTAATATTCTTTTTCAAAATCTCTTTTTTAAAATGGGTAAGAAATTTATGTTAAGAAGTGCAAAAAATATATGGGGTTAGTTTATATATTAATAAATTAGGTAAAAAATCTTTAAAAAAGAGAGATTCTTTTTTTTTTTTCTTTTCGTTAATATTGAGAAGAGTTTGAAGAGGAGGAAAATTATTTTTGAAGAATTAGATTTGCAGAAATCGGATTTTAGTTCTAAGGTTTTTTTTTTTTTTGTTATTTTTGAGTTTTATGGTTTATATTTTTGTTTAGTTGCTTTAGGATTTATGTTTTGTTGCTTTATTTTTGTTGGTTTAAAGCACCGTATTTTAAAAAAATTTAATTATAAATCCGTAAATCTGTAAATTTTTTATGCGAACCATATTTTTGATATAATTTTTTAGTTTATCGGTATTGTTGTAAACTCCTAAAGAAATTCGGAAAAGCCAATTATTAGAGTTGGCCCAAGAAAATTTGTAATTAATTGCTGAATTAATATTTTAATTTTGAGTGCAAAATAAATTTTATTTTATAAAATTAAAGAGAAAATTATATTTGAAAAAATTTAAATTATTTTTTAATATATATTAAAAAATTTCAAAAATTTAAAGGGGCAAGTGAAAAAAAAAATAAATTACACCACTATTGGTATTGAGAATTTTTCATTTTAAAGTGACTTTTACTCTATTTTTTAGGTATATTATTGTTTTACATCTTTCTTTTTTATTTATTATAATTTAACTTACAAGTCATAATAATTTTATATTTGTTATTTTTTTTAAACTAGTCATCAATTTGTGTATTGCGCGATATTTTTTCAATTCATTTTATATAATATTAAGAATAAACGTTTAAGCATCCAAATAATAACTCAGAATTGCACTCGGCTTATAATTAAATAAAATTCTGAATTTTAATTACAAACAGGACAAAATTTTGTAGGTTACTTATTTCTTCACACTCCAATTTTGAATTAGCAATGTAGTTTGAGATGTTTTTCAATAACAAATTATGGCAAATATATATATCCTTTTATTTTGAACCTCCAAACAGTAATTTTAATTATTATTTTTTATTTAACTTATTTTTTAAAATATTTTAATGTCTATGAATTATAATTATTATTATTCACTAAATTAAAATATTAGCTTTTAATCATTTTGAATATTAATATAAATAAAATATACGAGTTAAATTTATTATATATATGAGCAGCTAAAATAATAATAAAAAAAATATTGTACAAGTCTATATAAATTTTAGAAAAAAATACAAAAAAGTATTCTAAAATTTTAGCCGTTTTCACTTTGAGATTTATGATATTTTTTTTAATAAAATGAGATATTAGATTTTCATCGTTAACATTTTGAGATTCACAATCTTAATTGTAATATCTTAAAATATACCATAAATATCAAATTTTTTTTTTTCAATTTTGACCAAAAATATTTATAGAACTTCACAAATACAACAAGCCAATTATATAATAAATCTGAGAAATATTAAACCTTGATAAGTGAATAACCATAGTACTAATAGAATGCTAAGTGATGGTAAGAAGAAAAAATGGAAAAGTGAAATTGAAGTGATGGAAAACTAAAGGATGACAAAATTGTAAATAAGTGAAAAGTTAGGGGTAAATTGCAAAATTTTCTATTTAAGTTTTGATTCATACCCTATGACAGTATTAAGTGAAACAACAATAAAAAATAATTCAAATCACTCCCCACTTCTGATATTAAAATTAAATGTATTTTTCTATATTTTTCATTGTAATTATTTAACCATTCCTTATTAACTTGTCCTTAAATTTCTATAAATTCTAAAAAAAATATCCATAAACCTAAAATTATATCCATAAACCCTAATTTATTAAATTACTTATTGTTAGGCATTAAAATTGAGTGTTTTTGTTAGTATTTTAGGTATCATTTTGTAGTTAATTAATTGAGTTTTTGTACAAGTTAGGTTAATTTTAATATAGTTTTGAATTTCAAATAAGGATTTAGCAATATTTTGGTAGATTTGATAGGATTTAAATTTGATTTTATACAATATTTTTAATTTAAATTTGATTAGATTTATGATTTTGGTTATGATTTTATTTTTGAATAATAATTTTATTTAATTTGATTTTATTTTGAAGGTTTGAAAACTGAAATTTTGGATTTTCAGTTGGATTTCATCAGGGATTGAAATACTGGGCACCCAATATTTGGAGCCAAGACCCAGTATTTGGAGAAGAGGAACCGGTATTTGAAGTATAAATGGAACCCAAGAGACAGTAGCGAATACCGGGTATTGATATTTCACCGTGTACACCCGGTATTTCGCTGCCTACCCGGTATTTCGCTAAATACGTGAAATACTTGTACCTGATATTTTGAGCCCTATACCCGATATTTCATGTACCTACCTGGTATTTTGCTCTGCTCTCAGAAATGAAATCTATAAAAAGGCAACCAAGGGTTGGGAAAAAGATATATTACTCTTAGGAGCTAAGAAGATTTAAGAGAGGCTAGAGAAAATGATTTTTGAAACTTCAAAACCTTTAATCAATCAAAGAGATAATCAAATAGAGTTTTTACTTTCTATACTTGTTTATTTCTTTGTTAATTTTAGTATGAACATGTTTAACTTATTGATTAATTTATTTTTTCTTTATTTTACCATGTTGAACTAAATCTTTTTTCTAGGATTTAGATAAAGTTAATTGAATAATAAAGGCTGATGACAATGATTTATGATTTCAATTATTCTTAATACATAGTTTGATTTGTCAATTTTGATTTATAAGTGTTTTATAATTGGCCACTATAATCACTATATAAGGTAGCTATTTATAAGCGAGAGCTGCGATAGTTGCTAGTTCATGGAATTAATAAGCTAAGGCATATATCGCTAAGAGATTAGGGTACATTTTAGTGGATTTTATGAAATTGCTAAGGATCTTAATGAATTAACATTGATTCAATAATTACGAGAGTAGACACTTGCATTAATGTTAATGTTTAGATTTTTGCTCGAGAGAGACTAATTCATATTTTAGAGTAATCAATCCATCAAACACTATAGTTTTGAAATCATTATTGAGTCGGATCAACCATATAAATTCAATTAATGGAATCTAAATTCTAGATAGTTTTCTTTGATATTTTTTAATTCCAAGTTAATTTTTCTTGTTTATTTAATTTCGTTTTAGAAAAAATTATCCAAATCAAATTAATTTCTATCTAATTAATAAAGATAATATCAATTTCGGTAATTGACAACGCTTCTTTGTGAGACGATACTCTACTCACTCTATTACTTGCTAAAGTGATTCGTGCACTTGCGAAAAGCCCGAACAAGTTTTTGGCTCCGTTGCTGGGGAGGCACAACTATTTTGTCAATATCGATACTAATATTTATCTTTATTATTTTGGAGTTTATTTTCTTTTATTTTTAATTATTTCTTTGTGAGATTCTAATTGCAAGTTTATGCGAAAATCGAGATTAATAGACTTAGAGCCATTTAATCCTGAGATCGAAAGACAGTGCAAAAGAAATCGCAAAGAAACAAGGTTACGTAGGCAACAACAACTCTAACAATTACAAGATCAAACTAAAATGGCTAATGTTGGAGGAAATGAGGTCGATGTGGCGGCTAACCCAAATCTAAATGATATTCCGCAAGGATATCAAGAGCCGAAAGTTTACCATCAGCCACAACTGAGGACCTTAAGAGATTATGTGCTTCCGAATCTACATGGAGCACAATCAAGTATAGCCCGACCAGCTATCAACAACAACAACTTTAAGTTGGATCCGGCTTTGATCAATATGGTCTCCAACAAGTAAATTAGTGGAAGACCTTTGGAGGACCCTAATGCCCACATCTCAAACTTCGTGGAGCTATGCAACACCGTAAAAATTAATGGAGTTCTAGATGAGGCAATTAGGTTGATGTTATTTTCATTCTCATTGAGAGACCTAGCCAAGGAGTGGCTAAACAAGCATTCTGAAAATTTCTTCACAAGCTGGAGGCAGTTGGTTCAAGCCTTCCTTACAAAATATTTTTCACCTGGAAAGATGTGAGATTCAAGAATGACATCTTGAATCTCAATCAATAGGATGAAGAATCATTGTATGATGCTTGGGAGCGGTTCAAAGGATTGCAAAGGAGATGTCCAAATCACCGAATAGATTGTTATACTTTGTTATAGACATTCTATGGAGGATTATCTTCGACCATTCTGATAACCCTCGATACAGCTGCTGGAGGAGCATTAATTAATAAATCAGCAGATGAGGCATACCAGCTTATCGAGGAGATTGCTTCAAATAACCACCAGTGGGCCAATGAAAGAAGTCATCCAAAAAGGACAGCTGGTGTATATGAGGTAGATCAAATGGCAATGGTAAATGCCAAATTTGATGCAATTTTAAAATTGTTAGGACCTAATAGCAATATTAATACTGCCAATCATTGTAATGTTATATCTAACAATTTTATGAGTTGTGATTTTTGTGGAGATAACCATTCTTTTGCAGATTGTACCAATGCTGAGCAGATGTAATATGTGGCTAACTTCAACAAACAAAGGGTGCAACAGAATAATTCTTACCAAAATACATACAATCCTGGATGGAGAAACCACCCAAATTTCTCTTGGAGTAACCAAAACAACCAGTTGAACCCACCAATGCAAGGCAACCAAGCTGGGCCATCCAAACAATTTGCACCACTTGGATTTCAAAGGAATCAATTCTAACCTCAAGAGAAGAAATCTAACCTGGAAGACATTGTTGCAAGCTTAGCTAAATCCACATCAGATTTCATACATAAGACAGATTCAACTTTGCAAAGTCAATCTGCAGCAATAAAGAATTTGGAAGTTCAAATGGGGCAAATGGCTAATGCAATGGCAAGTAGGAACCAAGAAGCCTTGCCAAGCAACACTGAAGTAAACCCCAAGGAACATTGAAAAGCAGTCATGTTGAGAAGCGGGAAGTAACTAAAAGAAGTTTTCCCAAAGAAGAAGGAAGAGAAGGAGACCTCGAAAGAGGCGGAGAAAGTTGAGAAACCAAAAGAGGAGGAAGTAAAGCCCTATGTCCCTCCTATCCCATTCCCACAGAGATTGAGGCAGCATAAGTTGGAGAAGCAATATGAAAAGTTTTTGGAAGTGTTTAAGCAACTCTGAATAAATATTCCATTTGCAGATGCTCTCACCCAAATGTCAACTTACATCAAATTCCTCAAAAAACTTTTGACAAATAAAAGGAAGTTGGAGGAGAATGCTACAATTACACTAACCGAGGAATGTAGTGCAATTATTCAAAACAAGTTGCCATAAAGCTCAAAGACCTAGGAAGTTTTTCAATCCCTTGCACTATAGGAAAAATGGAGTTGAAAAGGCACTGTGTGATCTTGGTGCAAGCATAAGTTTAATGTCGAAATCTGTGGCAGACAAGTTGGGGTTTAATGAGATCAAGCCAACAAGAATGACATTTCAACTAGCAGATAGGTCAGTTAAATTTCCTACTGGAGTGCTTGGTAATGTATTAATGAAAATGGGGAAGTTCTATATCCCTGTGGACTTTATTGTTCTTGACATGGATGAAGATATAAAAGTGCCCCTAATTTTAGGAAGGCCATTCTTGGCAACAGCAGGAGCCTAGATTGATGTAAAGCAAGGAAAATTAATCCTTAGATTTGGAGATGAGAAGGTAGTATTCATCATCGCTAAGGCAGCTAAATTCCCACACATCTCTGATTACTGCTTTAGCATTAATGTGATTGACCAAATTGAACAAGAAGAATAAGGAAAAGTGGTAGGAAAAGACCTACTTGAAAGCTGTTTAGTGAATGGAGGAGTATTGTAGGAAGAAATACCAGAAGTTGCTGAATATGCACAACAGTTAGATTCAGCAAAACCACTACCCTTTCATTTGAAAGACAAATTTGAAGAACTAACTCAATATGATGCGCCAGAGGTAAGTTCAATAGAGGAAGCCAAGAAGTTGGAGCTTAAACCACTTCCGTCGAATCTCAAGTATGTATTTCTTGGCCCTAATAATACTTTACCTGTTATTCTTAGTGCTAATTTGAGTGAGCTTGAGGAGGAGAAAACTTTAAAATATTTGAGAGAAAATAAATCGGCAATAGGATGGAAAATTTCAGATTTAAAAGGGATTAGCCCTACTTTTTGCATGCATAGGATTCTTATGGAAGATGATCATAAACCTGTAATTGAACATCAACGTAGACTAAATCCGAATATGAAAGAGGTAGTAAGGGCTGAAATTACTAAATTGTTAGATGCTGGAATAATTTATCCTATTTTTGATAGCTCATGGGTAAGTCCGGTACATATTGTACCAAAGAAAGGGGGAATGACTGTCATAGAAAATGAAAATAATGAATTAATTCCCACTATAACAGTAACGGGTTGGAGAGTTTGTATTAATTATCAAAAACTAAATAATGCAACCCGTAAAGATCATTTTCCTTTACCATTTATTGATCAGATGCTTGAAAGATTGGCCAGAAAAGTATATTTTTGTTTCTTATGTACAAGGATGCACGAAATTATGTTGAATCTGCTGACAATTGCCAAAAGACTGGAAACATTTCAAGGAGATTTGAAATGCCACTTAATAACAATTTAAAGGTTCAACTGTTTGATGTATGGGGTATTGATTTCATGGGACCTTTTCCCATTTCTTTCAATAATCAATACATTCTAGTAGCTGTTGATTATGTTTCCAAATGGGTAGAGGCTGTAGCTTGCCTAAAGAATGATGCCAACACTGTCATAAGATTTGTTAAAAAAAACATATTTTCACGGTTTGGAGTTCCTAGAGCAATCATTAGTGATGGAGGTTCTCACTTTTGCAATCAAATCTTTGATAAACTTTTGAGGAGATGTGGAGTAAGATATAAGGTTGCAACACCTTATCATCCACAAACAAGTGGCCAAGTGGAAATTTCAAATAGGGAACTCAAGTGCATCTTGGAGAAGACAGTAAGTAGTTCAAGAAAAGACTAGGCACTAAAATTGGACGATGCATTATGGGCCTATCGGACGGCTTATAAAACTCCAATTGGAATGTCGCCTTATAGATTTTTTTTGGAAAGCGTGCCATTTACCCGTTGAACTTGAACACAAGGCATTTTGGGCTATAAAGAAGTTGAACATGGACTTAAAGGCTACAGGATTTAAGAGATTGCTCCAAATAAGTGAATTGGAGGAGCTGAGAAATGAAGCCTATGAAAATGCCAAAATTTATAAAGATCGAACAAAAAAATGGCATGATAAGTTCATAAGGGATAGAAAATTCGAAGTGGGTAAAAAAGTATTACTATTTAACTCACGTTTGAAATTTTTTCCAGGTAA
>CANXYC010994738.1:0-18603 GCA_948193065.1 Aleurites moluccanus | reverse complement strand
ATAGTCCACCCTCATCTCCCTCATCACCATCATCGAAGTCATCAAAGTAATCATCATCGTCACCATCATCATCACCTCCATCACCACCACCATGATTGATTTTTTTCCCAATATCTCCACCACCTCCCCCAAGTGCAACCTTCAATATTCAGAAGAATAAGACATTTTGCGAAAACTCTTCAATGTTGAGGAGACCAAGAGAAAATCTAACTAAATGGTGACTAATTCCAGTGAACTTGTCAAATAAAAAAAATAATAGAAACCTTAGAAATAATCAACCGGCTCAGAAAACTGAGAAGTTAAATGATAGCAAGTCCCTTCTTAGCAGTATCTAAACTGTAAGCTAAAATGGATGTGAATATGCATATTAGAGAAAGCAACAGCGCACACAAAAACAAGAGAGACGGAGAGCGAGAGAGACAGAGAGAAAAGATCCATATGATAGGGTATGCAACTTAAAAAAAAAACTCAGTTCAGTCTTTGAGTTGATAACGTGAAGAGAGCAACTATTAGGTACCAAATGCAACATCCCAGCTGATTATCATGGCTGCTGAGTCTTAAGGACATAACCAAAAGCAATTCTTTTCTCCAAATATTAGTATCATCAAAGATAGCTATGGAATAAATGTAGAAGACAGTCCAGAGGAGTTTCTTAACTTCAGCATAAGATTTTACACGCAAGTGGAGAGCACATCTGGTCTAACTTCCATTATACTACACATTATTATCTCTAAAATTTCTGGTCTGCAACCAATACCTTGGACATGGTATTACATTGCATGTCTGGTTAATCTTAACATCAACTTAAGCTTGTTGCTCCAAATGAGACATGTTTCAACAAATAACTAGATGAACGCCAAGATATGCTTTTATAAGCAATTGGGTGATCACTAAGCCCTGAAGAACAAGGCAACTAGTTCACAAATCAACTACTAGAAAGTGAAAAATTAACATGAAAAACTTTAAGTTAATCCAATGGGAAAGGGGTAAAAAACACAAAAACTCAATCTCATTACGAAGCTTAAGCCCCAACTGTATGGACCTTTTGGCCTAAAGGATCAAAATATGCTTTCTTTGCAATTACAGTGCTTAATTGAGAGTAAATTTTAGTTTTTGAGCTTACAATTAGTCGAATAATGTATAATTTGAAGTTCCAATTAATAAATTATTGTCTATAAATTAACAAAGAACTAACCTCAGGGCTAATCTTAGACTCTTTCTGCGATAAGTCAAGTTTCCCTTTCTCCAAAGTAACCGCACCAAAAGCACCGTAATTCCCCTTCATAACGGGTCCAAACTCTACTCTCGAACTCGACGCAGAACCTAAATCCAGCGGTGAAGCATCCGGCGCAAGAAAGCACCGCTCCAAGGCAGCCACAGATTCGTTACCGTCGATTATCGAGGAGGACGAGCACTTAATGACAAAATTCCACCGTAACTTACAGGTCACTGGCTGGGCCACCGGAAGCTGCTGCCGCGGACATTGTTGAGGAATCGGAGTAAGACTCGGCTTTAACTGTAAAGTCTTGGCGGCGCTTGTAGCGGTGGGGATTTGAGCTGTGTGGAATACGAAATGAGACATTTTTAGAGGAAAGACAAGTTATTCTCCGGTTTGGATAGCGAGAAAAATTGTTCCTTTTCTCTTTGTTATTTTCTCAGAATTTGTTTCATTTGAGGAAATTGCCTCTCACTCCAGAAATTGGGACTCCGTTTGAGAAAGAGAGAGAGTGAAAGAGGGGGAGAAGGGAAGGGGATGTGTGGGTTTTGATGGATGGATAGCCGTCTCGCTAGGGGACAAACCCAATCTGGAACGAACGAGTTTTGGTGAGTCAACTCGGTCCGGCTTCGTCAACTATTGCCAACCGGTGCCTACATTATTTTTTCGTTGGTTCATAGCTAAACTACTCAGCAGCCGTTCAAAGCATATGCAAGTCTCTTGATTGGGGTACAGATTTACCTTTTTGTCCCTAGTTTTAAATTCGAATTACAACGTTGTTGATTTTATCTATTTATATAAAAGGGATTTTTTTTAAAATATAAAAAAATTAAAAATATTTTATTTTTACTGATATAACAAAAAATTTAAAAATATTACATATCTAAAAATATTTTTTTAAAAATACATCATATATCAAATATATATTAAATATATACTATATATATTAAAAAACAGTAAAAATAAAAATAAAAATAAAAAAATATTATATTTGTATAATATTTTTTAAAAAAATATTTATTATGGACAAGCACTTGGATAATGTGGCATCTTGCTGAATGACAAATATTTTGCTCAAATGGATAAAATGATGTGGCATATTATAATGATGTTGACAATCATTATTGACGTGACTATTAGTGATGTGGTCATAAGTGATGATGTGGATCAGTTGTTGTTGTGGCTTTAAATGATATGGCATATTTATGGTGATATGGATAAATAGTTGATGAAGTGTCTATAAAAAATATGTTTGACATGGCATATAGTGACATGACAATTATGTTGATATAGATACATGTTTGTTGATGTGGTTCAAATGACTATGACTAATTCTGTTTATGTGGCGCTAGTGGATAATGTCGTGGATATGTATGCTGACATGGTGCTATATTGATGTGGCTTATATTATTGATATGGTACCTAATTGCTTGCATGGCATAAGGTCATATAGACAAATCCATAATAACATAGGTGCTGAAAGTTCAGCCCAAATATAGTAGATTTATCTTGATCAATTGAGTCCAAAAAACACATGATTGGTCCAGTTATTAATTACATAAAGCTTTTGATCGGTCTAATTTAAATTTAACACGTAATTGGACCTAATTGTGCGCAACATATTATAGACACAATCCATTGTATGATGTGGCATCCTCCAATAATGTGGAGATCACTTATTAATGTGATAAAAATTTTTGATGATGTGGTTATAATGACATGGCACGTTATGTGACATTCAGAGATATGGTACTTTTTATGGTGATGTGGGCACAAAAATATTTACGTGGTTTTCAATGACATGAATAAATTGTTTATTTGACAAAAGTTTATGCCAATATGATAAAAAATGACATGGCAATATGTGATGATGTGGATTAAGTATGATGATGTGGCATATAATGATAAGGCCAATGTTGCTTACATAGTGCGATTGAATAACGTGGCATATAGGGACATGAAAAAAAATGATGTTAATATGGTATTATGTTGATGTGGCCAATATTGCTAATGTGATACCTAATTGCTTGCATGGCATATGATGATATAGATATACCCATAATGATATAGGTGCTGAAAATTCGGCTCAAATACAATGAATTATTCTTAGTTCAATTAAACTCAAAAAATACATAATTAACTCAATTACACAAAGCACTTGATAGGTTCAATTTGAATCCAAAATATCACGCAATTAGGCAGGAATCTAATAAGTCCAATATATTATGGACATAGTCTCTAAGATGATGTGGCAAACTAAATGATGTAGATATTATATATTGATAGGACATAAAATGACATGGTAAATCTTGATAATATAGATGCTCTTATTGATGTGGTTCATAATGACATGGCCACTTATAGTATTTTACTGATGTAATTTCATGTGACATGATATTTTATGGAGATATTTTTTCTAACGTGTTTAAGAGACGTGGACAATTTGGTTAAGTTGCAATCATTTTACTGTTGTGGATATGAAATTTTATTTGCTGATGTGGTTTTAGTGACTAGGACCATTTCTTCTTACGTGGCATGAGTGGATGACATGGTTGATATTGATGTGGACAATATTGCTGATATAGTATTATGTTGACGTGGCCTTCATCGCTGATGTGGTACATAATTGCTGGCATGGTATATGGTGATATAATCAAACCCATAATGACACGGGTTCTCAAAGTTAGGCCCATAATGATTGGCCTTATTATTAGCATCACAAAACACCTCATTGGCTCAATTGGAATCCAACAGATCACCTAATTGACCAGGTTGAATCCAATAAGACACGTGAATGGGTCAAGTTGAACCCAAAAAAAAATGTAATGAATACCAAAAGGCCGAACCCAGCAGTATCAAACTATCAATAACCAGAACCAAGAAGAAAAAAAACTTCCCTATATATTTCTAATATTGAGCAAATGTTTAGTTTGAACATAACACTCTCCAACCTAAAAAAAAAATTCACTTTTTTAGGACTCAATAATTAATTTTTATATAAAATTAATTTGTACTTTTTATAGGCATTATTTTTTTAGTTATTAATTTTTTCTTGTTAAGTATGAAGCATTATGCATTTATCAAATAAGTTGTTGTTTTATATCATATTTTCTTTATAGTAAAATCAAAATTTATGAAAAAAAGCCAAAGAAATATAAAAAATTAAATAAAAAAATTATCTTTTTATTTATCTAATGCTAGTTGAAAATCACGCATGGCGTGATTGTAAAATTATATTAAATTATTATTTTATTTTAAAATTTTAATCAATTTTTATTTTCTAATGTAACACAAACATATATGAGGGAAGAAAAAGGATAGTCTTAGATATATTTTGTTAAGCTAAATATTATAACAAAATTATGGGACAAAACATATATACTCTTTAAATATTTTACATATAAAATATTGAAATGATTTGGTGATTACAAAATTATATTAAATCATTATTTAAGAAAAAATATTATTTTGTTATATAATATTAAGTTAAACTTATTCATACAATTAAATTTTAAAATAATATGATTGGCATTAGGTAGATAAGTGTAGCAATGTAATTTTCATTAACATCCTTTTATGTTGTTCTCCAAAAATAAAAATAAAAAATCAATCTATGTTGTTAAGAGATTAATTTTTATTTAATTACATCCTTTATATTACCTCCTCTAATCAACTCTCATACAATAGATAAGATAAATTAAATAAATAATTTTAAATCTTAATTATATTCTTAAACAACTCTCTTGAATAATTATTTGTTTATAAAAAGCAAGAAGAAAACACATGCAATGATAAAAGCAATAACTTCTTGAATGAGAACATGTTTATAAGTTGGCAACTGCATTTAATCATAAGCAATCAAAACCCCACTACCTCACCATTTAACACCAAAATCTACATAACTTGGCATCATTTTTCAATCATCCTTAGCTTTGTCAAGAAGAGAAAGAAAACTATTCAAGAAAAGAAACCAAGATAAACTCGAACAAAGAAAATGTACAAACAAAAGAAAAAAGAAAGAATCTTTAATCTTTCTCCCACAAGACACACACATATATAAAACCCTTCACATCTTTCTTCCCCCTCAACACAATCCAAAACCCAGAAATAAACTAAAACCCTGAACCCCAGTTCAAATAATAATGTCTTTAACCCATCGTCCTCGCATTACAGTCAATGGGATCAGAAGAATGAGAACTTTTCATTTCTTTTGGTGCCAAACTTGCCAAAGAACTTTAAGATTTACCTCCATAAACCCAGATGAAAACTTTTGTCCTCATTGTTTTAATGTACTAAATCATGAAATTGACATTTTAAGGCCAAGGTTCATCCCTGATTTGACAGAAGTAGAACCTTCTCCAGCTTCAAGATTGTTGGATTCATTAACACTAATGCTTAATCCTTCAAATAGGCAGCGATACAATGGTTTTGATCCCGGAATTCGCTGGGAATCTGAAGGGGCCAATGGTCCTTGGATTACCCTTCAATTTCTTGAACCTCCTCCTCGCCCACAAAGACTTGGGCTGCCGCAAACAGTGGTCTCCGACGGTGTAGCTGGTGTTTATAATAGAAGAAATGATAATTTTGTTGATGCAGCTAACCTGTTTGTACCAGATATTACTGATCTTGATAGGCCAGGACCCCCTCCTACACCTTCTTCAGCTATTGAAGCATTGCCAATTGTACAAGTGACACAAGAACATTTGATAAAGGACTCACATTGTCCTGTTTGTAAGGATGAATTTGTGGTTGGTGGAGAGGCGAGGGAGTTACCCTGCAAGCATTTATACCATTCTGATTGTATTGTTCCATGGTTGAACATACACAACACTTGCCCTGTTTGCCGGTATGCGGTGCATGATGGTTTTGAGGATGATCTCCAGCAAGAAAATGGTCAATCTTTTGGATTTGAAGAGGTGGTGAATAGTATGAATTGGCTGAGAAACCAATTCCTTTCTTTATGGCCTGTTCGTGCATTTTCTGATTGGACACAGAGATATCTTGATTTCTTGGATAACAGAGTTGCAAATTCTAGAGGAGGTCAGTTTGGAATTTCTGCATCCTATTTTATTCTTTTCTTTCTTTCTCTAATTTGTACTTATGAAAAACTCTCTGCAATTGTTGAAATTCTTCGCCTATGATATAACAGCTAATTGCAATATCAAAAGAATAATTCATGCCTCTTGAGTTTAATTCATACAATAGCTATTATATTGAATTTAATGTGCTAAAATTGATGCACATTGATCAAATTCTTTTTCCTCCTTGTTGTCTTAAAGGAATTAATCAGTTTCCTTCACAATTATTAATTGGTAATTCAGCTCTAATCATTTCTTGCAGCTACTTCATGGTGGCGTTCATGGCTTATTCTATAACTACTCTGCATTTCAGTTGCTTTTCAAGCTGGAAATTGTACATAGTAGCCCTATAATTTGAATGATTTCTTATAGCTATGCAGGTATTATCTAACTTATACTAAAATTTTCAAGATTACAAAGATGAAAAAGATATTGAAAAGCTTAACAGGTATGCTTTCCAATTCTTTATTTTTCTAGTTGTTTGATGTCCTTAAAATGCCTTGGCTTTAATCCAATATTTTCTTTTGTCAGTCAGCAGCTTTCAGGATTCACTCTTCTGGAATGTGTAGCATATACTAGATGAAATATGATAATAAAATTGGGTGAATAAAATATGTAATTACTCTAAGCTAATTAGTGACATTAGGAAATGCTGTAATTTCTTGAAAACTTGGCATATTGTGACCAAATACTGCAGAGAGATTTGGTTCAATGGTAAAGACAAAAAATATATATATAGTTCAATGGAAAATTGTTAGATGCATGTTTCTGAAGTCTGAAAGATTCAATCTCATATCATCTTCATTAACTTTTTTTCTTCTTCTTTCCCAGTCTGTTACCAAATACCTGTTGCCAACAATCTGAGTTACCCCAATTCGGTCTCAAATGTTTGTTTTGTATGTTCTATGGGTAAATAATCTCAAAAATCACTATACTTTGGGAGTGTTTTTTGATGTGGCTACTATAATTCATCTGATGTGGATTCAAAGTGATCACTAAAATTAATCTAACATGAATTCAAAGTGACATATTGAGTCAAATGGCTGGGTGATGTGACATGCTTGTGGGATTTTGTCCTGAAACTCCCAGATGAACTCTGATTGAAAAAAAAATAATAAATATTTAGGTATTCGCCTATAAGAAATTTTTCCTCAGTGATCATATTAGAAAAAACCTTGAAGTTTAGTAATTTTTAGGATCATTTACCCCATATTGTCTTGTATAACATTATTTTCATTCTGCAGGTCCTTTGCTGTAGATTTGTTAAGCTTGGAAGCGAAGTATTGATTGAGTCTTGATTCGAAGAAGGTAACTGGATTCACACATGAACAGAATTCTGGAGATATTGTAGCTTCCTGGGATTACCACTTCTCAAGTGATCATAGAGACTAGCAATTAATCAAAGAACTAATCTGCAGTTCTACATATATTGATAACTTGGTCTGTTATCCATATGACAATGCAATCATAGAAATATGTATATATGATAGAATTTCATCTAACAAATTTAATTATGACACAAAGTATTGATTTTTTTTTTGCAACATTTGTTTTTTTTCCTCTAACTTTGTTTTGGAATATTACAAGTTTGCATCTGGGAAACAGTTTTATTTTATTTTATTTATTTTTTCATGAAGATGACATTAGAACAATTTACTTGCTGCATATATAATTCTCACAAGTTTATAATACAAGTACTAACGAGTTTTAGCGTAATTGACTTTTAGAGAGAGCTTTCATTTTTTAGTGGTAAGGTAGAGTATCACAGTCAATCATCTCCTCAGTCCAGTTAAAGTAGACTATTTAGGCTGGGATTAGGATATTCATCCATCAGGTTTGATTCTGATGATCGAACCCTGATTTGTTGATTAGATTGACAAGGCACAAATATACTTTGCTTGCAATTAGGAGAGGGCAAGACGTGAGGCTAATATAGCTAGAAAGGTATTGAAGGCTATGGTCTCTTTTGGTTAATTTTGTTAGATTTGTATTCGATAAAAGAATGGACTTTGTTTGAAAAAAAAAAATGAAAATAATTTGCAAGTAAAAGATTGGGAATTTAGCTCTCATTTTGATGGGTAATTACTTCATTTGGATACATAATAATCTCAGTGAATTTCATTAAGCTGAAAGTTTCAAATTTCTATTTTCTACCGTTCACTCAATCAATTAAGGCAGCCAAATGTCATGATACGGAGTTCACTTAATCTGCTAGTTAAATGCTGATCTTTGAGTATCTAAGTTATTTTCTCTCTGACCTCTTCTCTTCTCTTCTATTGGACATAAAATATCTCTTCTTTGTCATGTGCCTAGATTGAAGGATGCGTGGTGTGAAAAAACTTCCAAATTCAAGGGAATCAATTTTCTTTAAATATCAAATGAAGTTTTTGCATCCACATGTTCATATTGCTTGTATTTCTTCAATGGAGAAGCTGGAAAGGGCCATGGAATTGAGGGAGCGTCACACTCAAAGACACCAAAAAGAAATTCATTTGATGGAAGGAAATGGACAAATATTCTTCTTGCTATTAATTTCTTGTGAGTACCATAATAACAAAATACTGTTGTTCATTCCTAACTGCTGTAATGTGACAGCTCCTTGGAGCTCTTTAGAATTTTTCTTTCCATCTCTGGTTTATTTTAGTTTTGTTGGCTTTATTTTTTACTTATGTTTAGAATATTCCAAAGCAAACATGTGAAACTGTGTTTTACTAGCTATAAGTGCATGCAGAGTTTATGTTGCACAAGTTGCTACACAGGGAAATCTGTTATTATGGGGAGCTAAGGTGAATTTATCCCGTTTCACATTCAAATTTCTATGATGTGAGCTCTTGATGGCTGAATTCATAATGTTTACAGATTAATAGTTTCATTGACAAGGGACAGTTTTAGAGTTTGGCCACTTCTTCCCTTTTGCATGCAAATATTGGGACCTCCTGGTCTGTTCCGAGTCCTTTTCCTTTGAATTTCCCAATTCATGGGTAATTTTCCTTTCACCAATCTGAAAAGAAATTCATCCTTTTTAGCTGAATTGTTTTTCCTTGAATTCTGTTGGTCCTACCATTGAGAACCTTACTGGTGCAAGGAGATTTCTTGCAGTTTACTTTGCCTCTGCAATTGCAAGTAACCATTCATAAACCCACTTCAGTAGAAAATGGAAATACTTGCTCACTAACTAGCATCCTAATGAAATTCTGACTAGAAATTCAGGTTCAGCTATAAGTTACTGGTTCAGTAAAGCACCTGCCGTGGGCGCCTCAGGAGCAATCTTTGGATTGGTAGGTCACCCTGTACCCTGTTCTATAAAAACATGTCAAATTTTAGCACATGATAGACTTGAATATGTAAGTCAGAATGTGTTTGTTGCTGCATGGTTGATTTTCCTTTCTGGAGGTAGTGCACTTGCTGTTGGTGTCTTTGTTTAGTTTACGTGAACGAAAATAGTCCTCCTATTCTTCCAGATTAAATTTGCCAAATCCTTGATAATTCAAAGGGGTGTTTCTCTTTGCATTTAGCATCTTAACTCTTTAATCAGAATGCCAATTGTACATAATTGAGTCGTATGGGGTTTTAAATTGCAAAATAAGGCAAAACAAATAAAATTTAAAAAAAAAAAGTTAATAACAGAGAAATGTTGGGAAAAGGAAGTAACATTGAGCATGCTGCTTTACAAAATTAGTTCTTGCACTTGTAAATCAAGAGGCTTCAGGATCTTCACTTTACTGTGATTTCAACTGAGATAAAGTTTCTCAAGCTTATCATTTTCCTCGTGACTAATTAGTTGACATATTGATGTTCACTTTTAGGTTGGATCTCTTGCTGTGTTTGTTGTAAGACATAGAGGCATGATCAGAGATAGCAATGAGGATCTACAGAACATAGCATGAGTGATATTACTAAATATGGTATGATATAAGGATTTTGCAGAAAATTGAGTCACTTGGTAGAACTATGTTCCACTCATTAAAAAGCCTATGAAATGAAGTGTGATTGTATGATTTGTTAGGGTTTTATGTTAAATTGAGTCCATATATATGGCCTAGTCTGGTCCATTTTACAGCGAAGTTTTCTATGTTTTATCTAGTGATCATCCAGAACAGCATGAAGCAGTTCTAATTGGTGGTAATGCAGGGACATGTAAGTATAACACTTATTCTTTTCTTTTTCTTTTTCTTTTTTTTTTTCTCATCTTTTTTTCTTAAAATTAGGAATACTGGTCAGTATAGCAGAAAATAAAACTTTTAGTGAAAGCTTCAAGGGGGTTTTTTTTTTGTTCACTCCTTGTTTCAGTTTAATATTTGCCATTTGAAGATCAGAATTGAGTAATGTCGAGTAGAATTGATTTGGGGGATGAGAGAGAGAGAGAGAGAGAGAGGGTGGATATCTATGTAGAAACTTTCTCCTCTAAACTTGAGTTTTTCCATTTGTTTTGATCATAGTCAGAATTGGAAGTTACAAAACCAAATTGTGAAAGCATTAACGGGTAAGAAAATGTCTGTTAACTTCTGCTGCCATTGAGCCTTGCATATCAGTACCAAATCTTACGTAGGAGCTTATTTGCCTCGTTGTTCTATCCGTCTGTGGGAGCAAGTTACTGTATAGGTGTGTGTAGTCTTGTAATGTGGAGTGATATTATTTTAGAGAAACTGGCATTTTTTTCTTTTGCTCTTAATTAAATTATTTTACTGGTTAATTAATTTAACATTTAACATCAACAATTTTAGTTTGGTGGCTTGCTCGGTGGAATTGCCACAGCATGGTTTGTTGAACCTGCCTGGAAATTCGAGTCTCCAGCAAACGAGGGTCGAAGAAATTTTGTCGACAGAGCGCCAGTTAAATATCTAATTAACAGAAAGGGGGATCATAGTCACCTCAGCTGAATTGTTCATATCATCGGAGTCTCACCTTAACTCGTGGTGACTGTAAATGAGAAAATCCATCATCCTATTTAAGTGTATATAAGAAGATAGACTAGTTTGTGCAATAAATCTTCTAGATGATTGCTCCAAGAATGACTGCTGTCCTATTTACCATTTTATTTGACATTGAAATTTTACCCATGCTAGTCTTTTTAACAAAAGAAATGGTGGCACCATGTTCAGTTTCTACCTATTAGATTGTTTGATCATTTCTAATTTCAACTTACAGTTTATATTAACATCTAAAATTCCTTATTACCTTGCTTTCTTCATGTTTGCCAAAAGGACAAAATGCAAAATCTCCATGCAACGAATTCATTTGAAAATGTATTCTATTTCTCCAGAACTATCATGCCACTAATTTCTCCATTACTATTTTTCCTTAATATTGCATTGCAAATGCTCAAAAGGAACCTATGTATTTTACACTTGGGAACATACAGGAATGGTTCTTGAAATCTGGCAATATAATGTTGCTTCTTGATTGAACACCGTCTAGAGGTTGCTCCCTTTGAGAAGAACCTCTGGTGTTTCCGTGCTATAACAAGAACCTAGAAGTGAAATGACAGGCCTGCCCACCTTCTTGGCTTTAACCTGTGATTCGTCTTTGGCTCCATTTACATTTATGTCAACATTCTGAAGAGAAAAAAAAATAAAAATAAAAAAATAAAACTTGTGAACTTTCCACACAAGTTTCTACCATCCTCGCCAGAACAAAACTGGGTATCAAACATCTTTTAACGGTGCCTTTAGAAACTGTCTCGAGTAGCATGATTAAGAAATGTACCGTCAATGTGGGTAACAAAGAAGATGAAAGATCAAGAGTCCACAAAATCCCAACCACCAGATCTCCCTGTAGAAAGGACTTGCTGCTAGAGCTGCCAAACCAAGCAACTATGTTAAAATTATAACGAAAGCAAGTTCAGAAGTATAAGCATAACTATCAAAAATACACTATTTACCCACATCCATACATAGAGACTAACCCACATTCATGGCAAACACTACTCCATGTTAAATCAATTTATTAATCTCAATTTCAAAAATATAAATAGACAGTGTCTCCTATCTCAGATTCATCACTGATCACCATGTCAATAAACTCACATGGCTCCTAACAGAAAATCAAAGTACAAATATGTTCATATCTATGCTGTTAACCATATCAGCGCAAGGTAAATGATTCACAAGTTGGCAGCAGTAACTCACATGATGGGGATGGCGCAGATGGAGATGGGGCAGGTGATTGAAATGCCAAACTTTTCCTTGGAATACCATAGGATACTTGAGGCAAAGGTGGTATATCTTGGGGCAGCTGTGATGGGGGGTCCACTGGACGTAAGTAAGGACTTCGGTTAGAATGAGATGGCAATGAGTTTGAAGATATTGGAGAACCATGGTGTCTACAAGGTTGAGGAGGATCGACTGTTACTGTAGTAGGAGCTGGAGAAAGTAGAGGAGGTAAAGAATGGTGAGGCCCAGTCTTTGGGCTTGTTTCATGTGAGTGACTATTATCTGATGGAGGGGATGCAGGAGGGAGTGATGGAGAAAAAACAGGACGTGAGGCAATTGGAGGTTCAGCATATTCACTGAGCTCAGGAGACGGAGCTGGTGAAGGAGTTGGAGGGTTTGCATGAAGTGTACCTTTCAAATATGATGATAAAATAACACTCTTCACTTTACCGAAAACTGAGTTATCAAGGCCAAGATTCTTTGAAGGAGAATCTGTGATTGTTTGAGCTAACTGTTTCAATCTCTGTGGTAGAAGGCCCCCTAGATCTGACATGATAGAAGCCTGAACAGTGACTGGGCGATTTATCGTAGAGCCGGCTGTGTTTGTTATTTGTACAACTACATTCTGCATGACAAGGTAAAAAAGGACAAGGAAATTAGACAGCCAACATCATAGTCAACTTATTCTACATTATGCAGTTTACTTGAAGGCTAATTATCAGAGCCAGTGAGTACTTCTGTATTTCTCAAATATTAGCGATATAATCTAAATCCATAATTCTTTATCAGTTTAAATTCAGTTCCAAGGATTTTAACACCCACTAGAGCCACCCAAGATCGACCAGATTGTTTATGATAACTCACAATTTCATGAAATGTCTACATTTCAGATCTCTTTCTATTTCCTCGATCAAGTGGTAAGGTTTCATCATCATCAAATGTTCAATTGAGAAATTATTCTTAAATAAGAGTTGACATTAGGTAAGGTAAACATCAAATTGCAGAAACATTAAGAGAATAATACCTAATGTTGTGGCATGGTTTCAATTCTTAAATGACCAAAGAACTCCCAAGAACTAAAACATGTAAAAAGTTAACTAATGTAATACCTCATTTGGTCTCAGATGCAATCCAAATTTCAACTGATCCCTCAACTCTTCGAGATTATCCAGTATTTCAGCTATGGAATTGTTGAGGGTAAAATTAAAGAGGATCTGCGGAGGCCAAATTGAAGGTACTGGGATTACAGTGATCCCCTCAGGAAACTTCAAAATCTCAAACTCAGAGGGGGACCCAAAAATTGAGGTTGTCAAAGTCAGATTTGATTCCTGAAGGAACACCCCAATTAAAGATGACCTCAGCACACTTAAGGACACTTGATTTATTGGAACATTTATTGTGTCAGACAGGACACCAAACACCACATCGGTCCAGTTAGATGCACCTGATTCGTGCATGGATAGGTTAGATGCACCTGATCGGTGCAAGGATAGGACAACCACCTGTTAAGAAGAAACAATTTAGGTTCAACGTTTAATTACACTTGAGATCACAAGGTATGCAGCATGATGTAACTGGAGAAGCTGGAAGAAAGACCTTGGCTTGTGGCACGCCTATTTCATCAGTAATATCGTACTCTAGTCTTCCAATGTGCGGAACAAGCTCTGAAACTGGCTTTTGCAGTCTAAAGTATGCCTGCGCTGCAGCTGGCAACAAGAAACAAGTCATATATGTGCCATGGTTCAGACCAAATTACTCTGATGAGAAAATGAATAAATTCAGATACAGAATTCAATATGAACACAGTATAAATGCTACATGTCAAAGATGCATGAGCATCAGAATTTTCGATCCCAAAATACATTTCCCCAGAAATTATTAGAAATTCATGGCTTCGTAGCTTTCCTTTTTTTTTTCTGTTTTCTAGGCATTACTTCAGAAATACTTTTACAGTTTTGACAGGAGAAAGTATTATAAATTTTGATGCAAAGTAAGGAGCCACAGTCTGGATAAAAGTATGGTAAACTTTGAAATAATGAAACACAAGATGCTAAATCTCAGAAGGGCCTATATAAAACTTTAAACCATATTGTGATAATTTCTTTCATCAACTACTTATAAAAGCTGGGGTTGCATTCAATTTATAAACATGATCTTGGAAAGTTTACGAACAATACCAAGAGAAAGAAATCAAATCAAGAAAAGGGCAAAATTTTCATCAAACATGATCCAATATCTCATACCTTCACATTCATAGAAATATATGTATTCTATATCAGCCTCAAATTAAAAATGCTAGAATCTACATCTCCTAATACCAATAAAAGCTTTTTTTTTTCAAGCTAAAATACCAAATAGATCTAAAATCAAATACTGAAACCACTAATTGCAAGGAAAAAGGGATTTTTCACAATGAACTGAAACCCTACAGCCACAAATATAAACATGCACATGTGCATGTACGCCAGAATATATATAGCCCAAGAGGGAAGAGAGAAAGGAGCAAGAAACTTTTAATGAAGTAGAAAGAATTCATCAACTGAATAATCAGAGGATTTTAATTTATATGAAACAGATGCATGACCACTTACAGAGGAATGACCACCTAGAAATATATCTATAATTAGATATTTAGCTTGATAGATCTAAAAGTAAATGCATGACCACTTCAGTTACAAAACAATTTGCCTCTTATATCTTCCCTTGTTTGAAGTTAGAAGTTAATATCAACACGCATACACACATATAAGTGGCAAAATAAGTAACTGCCATTAGAATCTAACTAAATGTATACAACTACTAAATTTGTCAAATCTATGAATCCGATCTCCTCTTTATAGGGTTCAATTAAAGGCAATCTCAGAAATTATCACAGACTTGGATAACATTACATAGTCTCTGGTAACTCTTGAATAATTAGATTTTTTTTTTTTTTTTTGAGGGTAACAAGTAGATAAATTACTTATCCTAGAACAACTAGAAACTTCTCATCAAAACAATAGATTCCAAGTACATAAGAGGCAAACGATAAACATACCAATTTACCACAAACATTATAAATTCCCAATCGAAGGCTAAAAAGGCAAAAATCTGGACACGAACAACCTAAAAAGCATAGGAGAAGGCCCAACTAACTTGACAAGAAGCGAAATATTACCCGTACAAGCCAGATAACGGGATGAACTACAGACATAATTTACCACAATATACACATCATATAAACGCCAATTACATTGCAAAATGCAGAAAACCCATTTGCACTAATAGTTATAGAACCTTAATTACACAATAATAAGGCAAAATAACAAATAACCATTTACTAAAATGATACCCAAATGCCCAAAATTATCAATACCCTAATATTAAGCATAAAAAAGAAACAACAAAGGACAGAGAAAGCGCACCACTGAGCTTAATTGAATCTTTAGCATCAAAACCATCTAATTTTGCTGTACGGAAAGGGAGGATCCAGAAGATCCCAGAGACTAAAAGAGACAAACAGAGAATCAAAACGAAAATACATCTAAAACTGAAATCTTTATAGATTCTTGACAATCCAATCGAACATCTCTCGCAGAAAATACTTGAAGAATCTTCTCCTCCTCCTCTTCCATTTCCATTTTCATGGCTTTGTTGTTGCTGCAGATTTTGCTGCGCATCTTTCCCCATTGCAAGAGCATCTGGAGCTCAGAAACCACTCGCTTTCTCACTCTCTTTCTCTCTCTAAAAAGTTTCAAAAATGATAAGAAGAAGAAGATGAGATACAACAAGTGTTCATGGTGGGCATTTTGCCTCTCTGTATTAACTACACAAAACCCACTTTTCTCGTGTATTCTATTCTCCCTTTCACTAATCACTGTAACTCTTCTCTCTTCTACTCTTCTTTAAGCATCCACTCTTTCTCTCTCTAATACCCACTCTTTCTCTCTCCACATATTCTCTGCTTTTCGTCACAGCTAAAGTGAATTCCACTTGCTAACGTGGATGTTTTACACCATTCATCAAATCTAATACCTACTCCTTTTCATAATGGGACGGTCGTGATTTTTAGAGTATGTTGACTATTGTATGGGATAGATATATGAAATTAGAAATTGGGTTTTTTCCTTTTTTTAAAAAAAAAAAAATTGTTGGCTTTTTTAATTTTTTATTTAGGAATTTACTAACAGTAGTTTGTTTTAGGCTACCCAACGTTGAGGAGAAGCAAAGGCGAAAGGGAAAGTGAGAGAAGAAAGACTACTGGTTATGATCAAGAAGATAAAAAGTGTAGTAGTCACTAATAAAGTTTAAAAAATAAAAATCAATTTAGTGGGGATTAATGAGATAATAAAGTAAATTGATGGTGGAATATTTTTTTTTTATTTAACAAATATTAAAGTCATATTTAAAATTTATATCATATTTTAAATTTGAATTTCAAATAAAATTATTAAAATAAATAAAATAATAACATAATAATAAAGTGAAATTATTTTAAGGGCAAATACATTAATTTTTTATTTTTATTAATTATAAATAATAAAGTGAGAAATGTTATTTTATAAAAAAATAAAAAATAAAATTTATTGAGTGTAACTTTCATTTATAAATATATGAAATTCATCTGAATTTATGGAGAATGGATTTTAACTAATAATATATTATATAGAGTACATTATATTATTTGCTTAAAAAATAAAAATAATTGAAAAGAAAAAAGAGTGGGAAGTATTGTTAATTTTTTGGTGCCACTTGGAATTGAAATTCAAATGTGGGTATGAAGTAGTGGACATTTCTTTAACTTTTGGGGTTGATCATAAAAAGAAATTAGTAATAATTATTTTTCTTTGTTTGTTTTGGGTTTTACTTGTGTAGTATTGAGGAAGAAAAGGGTGTTTACCAATATAAGCCTAACACGTCGGAGTTGACGAGTACGTGGCTAACACGTGGATTAGTATTTTGTGGATGATTATTTTTAATTAATTGTTATTAAATTAATGTTTAAAAAATTATGCATATAAAGCACAAGCAGTGGTGAACGGTGATTGTCATCATGTGCGCAATTAGAAATCTTATGAGGGGTTGAAAGTTAAATTATAACAAAATTTTATTGTCATAAATTATATATAATTTTTTAGAAGATTAATTAAAAATTTATATGTAATTTTAATATTATTAGAATTGATTAAAGTTAAACTATTAAAAAATTTTAGTATTATAAATTATATATAACTTTTTAAAGGTCAATTAAAAAATTTATATATATATATATATATATATATATATATTTTAGGGAGGTCAGGGCAACTCCTTAGTCTCTCTGGTTACCCTGATTGTGATTTTTGTTTTGATCGGTGGAGAGTCTACAATTGAAATTAAATTTTTTAATTTCAATAAATCATAATTATTTAAAATTATAATTGAAATTTTATTTACAATAAAATGAAATTGTAATAAAATTAAAAAAATAATATCATAATTTTATTATTAATTTATAAAAATTATAATTTCATAATCATTACTACCATTTTTTCTTTCGCCGTTGTCATTCGCAATATCGTCATTATGACGATTTGCCACTTTTGGTGATGGGTCCGCTACCATAGGCATCACCATCATTGACGATGTATTGGCGATCTATCACCACCTTTATCACTACAGTCAGCTGTACACTACCACTTTCAATTTTATCGTCATTTTCATAATTAATAATTTTTTATTTAATTTTAATTTTTTATGTAAAATAAATATTAAAATTATAATTCTATCATAATTCTAATTATAGATAATTTAAATTAAAATTGAAGTTAATTCCAATTTTTTACTTCAAACAAATCTTATTCTAAATTGATAAATTGGAATTAGGTAGTAAGGAATTTAATTTCTTTTATTTGTTGATTGTACAAATATTGTTAAAAACACTGTAATCACCAAAAATTAATATGAATAGAAATTCTTTGCTCAAGCATATGCCTTACAAAATATATGTCAATATGTTATAATTTTCAAATTAAAAGATTTTTATATTGAGATAAACATATTTATTATTTGCTCATTATAAATAATATTTTAGCCATAATAATAAAGGTAGGTGTTCTTATTTCCCAATCAAATTGTTGATAACTGATGAGAGATTAATCACTTTTATTATATATATATATATATATATATATATATA
>CANXYC010994672.1:0-44019 GCA_948193065.1 Aleurites moluccanus | reverse complement strand
CCTATTCATCTAACCATCCATTTTTTCATCATTTGATCCAATGGTTAGATTTAATCAAGCCTAAATTAATACCATAAGGTTGCACACACTCTATAACTCCATATTATAAAGGAAAAGACCAAAATGCCCTTAGTGCAACCGAAGCACCTCAAGCATCTCAATTGAGCAGCTTGCCGGGAACTATTTTCAACCGGGTTTATTTCTCCATCAAATATTCAAATAAACTTAATAATATCATTTTTCATTCCCTTAAATTCTTTTCTAGCTTCAAATATAGTGTTAAATCCATTAAAATCCGAAGGGGATGTGAAATGACCATTTTGCCCCCAATTCACCAAAAATCCAAAATTTTCCGATTTTGTCCTAACAGCCTTTAAACCACTTCTATGCATAAAATCAACTCATATAACATGCATAACTATCAATTTCATGCATAAACACACAATAATATTATAAAGAAAGGGAAAATTTTCCCCCTAAGTTCCTGTTTAAGGGTTAGGTCTAGTTTAGGCTGAGGTGTTACAGAATTATTTCTCACCCTATGGTTATTATTGTTTTTCAGGGGCAACATAGATAATTATGGTTTCGGCTTTTCTTCTTCAGCTGGGAACCTCCTTTATCTATGTAAAGAGCTTATCGATGGTCCTTTTTTATTTTAGTGCGCCGTGAGATTTTTGGATGTTTTTAGTAATGTTATTGTATATTAAAATACTGATAATACTGCTATTAAATAAAGACTGTAAAATATTCTTAACTGATATTATCTGAAGTATAAAATGAATGATATTTATTGCTCTAATATTTTTATTGAAGCGTTGGATGATATTGAAATGATGGAGTTGAGGGTATAAGTAGGAATTATTGAGAGTATAATTTTCTTGCAGGCTAGGTAATTTTGAAAGACTCGGTTTCGGGTTAGGAATAGGGTGAAAAATACAAATGAGACTCTGGCGAATTTTCTGTAAATTATGGTAATATGGGTTCTACGGGTTGTAAGTAGCCTTATATTTTCCTATACCCTAAGACCGTCACTTTCTATAATTGGGGATGTGACAAATAGTTAGTAGCTTATATGTATAATACTTAAATATATGATGTAAATTAATTAACTAATATTTTAAAAATTTTATTAATTAAGCATTTGATGATGAATGATGTAGAATGAATTATGTGTATTGTGTGTTGGAGTTGAGATAGGGAATTAAATATGATAATAGGAGATATATAGATGTTATTGCAGGGGTTCTATGGATGTCGGTATATAGGCGGCTCTCACACCTTAGGACTATCATATTTTATTTTTGGTACATGACAGATTTATATATTAAATTATTTTTATTAAATTTTTACATTTAATTTCAAGTTAATTGGATTTTATATTTAAATTTAATATTTATTAAGTTTAATATAATTTTTAATTTTTTATATTTTTTATTATTCTATTGCCTATAGGCTACAAGATTACAACTGAATTTTATATTAATTTTCATATATATAATTCAAATAAAAATTCATATAGTCTTAAAAAATTATTAATTACATTATTAAAAATTTATTAGTTACATTATTAATTGTTATTTATAAAATTTTCTGTATATTTTATAATTTAATTGAAAGTATGTAATTTTCACGTCTAGTCTATAAATTTTAAAATTATATTATTGTAATAACCCAAATCAAACCATAAGACGATTAAGAATAGTTTTAAGAGAATGATCAACGAAAATTGAATTATTATAAATTTTAAATAATGCATTACTTAGAATCGATTATGAATAACCTGAATTAGGTGACTTAACATCATGGAAAAAAATAATTAGTGGATTAAAAAAAAAAAATTATGTGAAGTATATATATGAAAGTAAGATGAAGGGAAGATAATGGAAAAAAGTAGTTGCAATATTATGAATAATTGGAAATCATAAGGATAAATTGAGAAATTCACCTTAAGTAATAGAATTCTTTAAAATCACCCACATTTTATAAAACTACATGAAATTTCAAAGACCCAAAAATAGACTTAGTTTCTCCCAATTCTAATTCAATGGCAAGTTATGCTAAGAAAAAAAGGTAAGTTTAATTTCCTAATAAAACTAATGTTAAACCTTATAGTTAGCAATTAGTTTAGTTAATGAAACTACCCATTAGGAATCTAGATAGATGACATCATGGTGATGTAAGCATGATGATGTCATATGAAATTTCTTAACATATCATTGGACCATTTGGTATGTATGGTATTAACAAATTACTGGACCATTTGGTGTACATAGTGTTGAGAGATGATTGGACCAAATGTTGAAGAATTAATGGATGTGGGAAGACAAAAGGAAATAGAATTGTGCACAAATTTGGTGGGAACAATCCTAATCTTTTCCATCCAAAAACTCAACTATTTCTTCATCTTTTCTTTTGAAAAATCAAACACTTTATTTCCAAATCATCACAACCAAGATACAATAGATTTAATTCTAAGTTAGACTTTTAAATTGGTGGAGTAATTGGGTGTTAATTCAAGGTGGAGGTGTTAATTCAATTTTATAGTTTTGAATATTAGATTAAATGTTTAATTACATAATTATGAAGTGAATTTTATAATTATAATTGTAAAATTGAAATTAAAATTTCAAAGTAAGATGATGAAAGAGGGGTTTTCGTTTGAAGTTGTATTTGGTGAAGTTAGCTTATAGAAGAAATTCCGAAATGCTGAATTTTAGGAATTCCTGGTTATAAATAGAATTTTGGACTATCAATTTCTTAGTCATAAAGACAGATTTTGAAAATTTGTAAAACATTAAAGTTGTAGATATATGTGTCTAGATTATATTACTTTTATGAAGTTTTATCAAATTCATTCTGTGTTAAGAGATAGGAGACACTGAATGGTACTGGCTCAGGTTAGGGTTTTGACTGAGAGATCCTACTGAGTTTTGAGTTTTTGAGAATCTTAAGTAAAAAATCATGAAAAACTCAAAACATGAAAAATGTCTCCTTATGTCTTATATAAAATTTCGTGAAAACATAATAGAATTTTGATACCTATAAATTTAGTTATAAGTGAATCAGTAATGGGTGCTCGGGTAGAAGTTGCAGGGAAGAAGACAGAATTCAGGACAAAATTTGAAAATTCACCATAAATCGTGTAATACTTGATAAAATCTGAATTTTAAATATGTTGGAACCTGAGATGTCTAATTTAATTAAGAAAAATAATTAAAATAATTGGATAAGTATAGAGAGAGATATGACTGAAAGAATCCAGACTACCAGTAGAATTTCTTAGTTGAAAACCTTAAAATTTGGGGATTTTAGAAATCTCTTCAATTTAAGTTAAATTAATATAATCACATCTCAATTAGAATCTAAATTGAAATTTGTTGGTTGTGTAGCATCCAAAAAAGGAGTATGTTATTGATGTGAAAGTATAGAGCTTGGATTGTACTTTCATTAAGTAAGGTGAGTAATGTATATATTACTTAAATTTATTGTCAAATTGAATTATTGAAATTCCCTTGAAATGTCGCATTGTTGGCCAAAGCATTCTTTGAGATTTCGTGATTATTTTCATGTCATTCATAGTTCCAAATGATTTCATTACTTGATATTCCCTGATTGGTCAACTTGATTAATGAATCCCTAAATTCCATGCAAAATTGCCAAGATGGTCGAATAACCTATATATCATATCTTTATAATTGTTAACCCTAAATGATCATTGAATTCCTCGATGAGGTTATTGAATCTTATTGGTATGCTTAAAACCTTAAAAATGTTCCTTTCATTGTAACACCTTTTTTATCCAATACACCTTGTGACCTAAGTCTATTAATTTTGTTTCCAATTAACCTTTGAATTCCTTGATATGTTTGTTAAATCTCATTAACACGTTTAAATTATTGAAAACACTTATTCCTTGGATTAACCGAATAGATATAAACCATTAATTTGAATTTTCTTATTTTGTTTTGGCTAATTCTTTTCATAATCCTTATTTTTATGCCAAATACACCTTAGATAACCTAATAATTAAAATTTTAGCCATTGAAATCAAATTTTCAACTTTTGGCCGAATACTCTATTGAATGGAACCAAAGTTAATTTGACTTAATTTGCTTCTAATCAAGCCTATCTTGATGATTCTTTAATTTAACCAATTGCATCATTGATGAAACCCTTGAAAAGTGATTAAGTTTATCCTTTGATATATAATGATTAAGCACTTTATATGGTATTAATAAAATGACAGAAGTTTTAATGATATTGTGCACAATGGTTTAATGACCCTAACTAGAAGGGAGAATGGTGGTTCTAGCCATACGGTCTAATCAACCGTATGAGAAAAAAGTATACTATCAGATTGTAGCCTATGCTTAAATGACCAAATGATGATTCTGTCATTTATAATGATAATATGATACAATGAGTATCTTAAATGTCATTTTGATGAAACTAGATAATTGAACCAAATTGCCAATTGACTATTTATTGTGAATGAATTGTTAAATTATATCTTTCATATGAACCTTTACCTTACTGTTGGCCATATTTATTATTTTATATTATTTATTTTATTGATATCATTACGTTTTTTATGAGCTGGTTCTTTACTAGCCTCACAAATAAGGTAATATATATATTACTCACTGAGTTAACGAACCCATTCTTTTGTGGTTTAATATTTTCAGGAATGTTGTAGATAGTGGAGGTTCCAATTTATCATCTTCATCCAAGCTTGTAACCAACAATATTTGTGTATTGCCTCATATTTTGTCTATCTAATATGCTCCATGATAAACTGGTTTAGAATATTAATTATGTAAATAGTTGTATATAACTTCAAGATATGTTAAACTATAATATAAGTTTTAACAAATTGCAAATGTGGGCATGTATTGGAAATGATTAATAGAGGTATGTATTAGCATGAAGAATGGAGTTGAGGGTATAAGGTGAAATTTTAGAAGTATTAATTTTCTTGCAGGTTGTGTATAATATTTAATTGATTGAATAATAACTTGAGAATATTATAGTTTCAAGGGGGACTATGGCAAAATTTTTATAAAATTTGCGTAAATAATTTATAAGTTAATAAATTATAAGTTAGGATCATTTCTACGAGAACCGATAGTTTTAAGCTAACTATTTCCCTAAAATCGTCATATTTTCAAAGTGGGGATGTGACAATTATAAGTGCTTAATAATAAATAACTTATTACTATTGATAAATCATAAATGCTTATTAATAATTAATTAGTAATAACTATAAGTAGTAGTTATTAAATATTAACTATTAATATGAGTGCTAAATAATAATTAATTCATTAGTAATAGCTAATTACAAAAAATAGTGTTAAATAATAAGTAATAAATTAATAATTATTACTTATTAATTATTAAATAAAAACTATTAATTTATTAAATGATAAGTTGATAATATTAAATTGTTATTTTTTAATATAAAAAATAAATTTAATTTTACTAAATAACTATTAAAATATGTAATAAATAAAACTTGAAATTTTTTTAGATATTATTAGTAATTTTTTATTTTGGTAATTTTACTTATATCTATAAATTAATAGACATATGAAATAGTATTATAAAAATTTTATATATTTAATAATTATAATTATATATTTGATTATTTTTATTTTTAATTTTTTAATTTTTTGAAATTACATATAGAAAATTTTAAAATGAAAATAAATAATTTTAAAAATAATTTTTAGTTGGCTCGACCCAACTGGACCTATAACTTGTAAATCAATCCGAATTTGACCCAAAATATTTCTTTGAGCCAACCCAAGATATAACCAAACTCACCCCGTCCATAATTCACCCGAAAAAGATAATACCCGAATTGAACGAACCAAAAGCGATCCAATCCAAATCCGTCCTACCCGACCTATTTGCCACCTATGGTCCTTGATGATATTTTCCTTTGTTTTTGCTTTTTATTATTATTTTTTTAAAAGAAATAACCAAGCCTGCAAATAAATTAAAAATAAAATCATAAAAATTATAGATTATATAACATCCTAAATGACGTATAAAAAGAATGGTAAATTAAAAGAAAAAAACCCTAAAAGTATGCATAGTATTTTCATTAAAAAAAATGAAAATACCTTTAATTTTTCATCAAATTTTCTTTTTCATGTCATTCCATTAAAACTCAACTCAAATTTTTTTCACTTTTCTTCACAATCAAACCTTCATTTCTCCACATAATTTCACTAATCACAATACTCACACACAAATTTTACTTTCTTTAATTTCAACAAACCCAAAATTTACACACTTAATTAATTTATTAAAAAAAAGGAAAAAGAAAAAAGAAAAAAATCACAATATAAAGAAAAAAATAAGAAAATATATGAATATGAGTTATTTTCAAAGGAAAATTGAAGGAAAATGAAAGAAAATGAAGGAAAATGTAAAGAAAATGAAGGAAAAAAATATAGAGATTGAAGATGAGAGTATTTTGAGAAAATAATTTATTTTAATTTATTTTTTATTTTTTTAACAGAAAATTTGAAAAAAACCGACGGAATGACTAATTGTTGTAACGGAATCAAATGTAAGGGACTCAATAGCTACTTTATGAAAATGTAGGGACCCAAGTGTTAATTTCGCTAAATTTCATAAACTAAGTAATATTTTACCCTAAAAATTATTTTTGACATATTTATTGGAGAATAATGTTTATATAATTATTTGAATAGCTGATATTATATAATTAGTTTCATGCTTTGTAAGTTGTATTGGATATAATAGTCATCTTCTCCAAATTTGATATGGATAATTGTGTATGTATAATAATGTATTGTGTTTATTGTTGCTTAAAGATGAAAGTAATCAATTTTAGTTAGTCCCATACCATGGGTATGGTTCTGAAACATATTCACCTTCTGACTACATATTAGAAAGCACAACTGTGATGCTGTAAATTCATCTGATTTGGGTTTGAAAGGATATATATATTTGTAATGATCAGTGCTACTTCACCTTTGCATAAGGCGTGTCCACTCTACAATATTCGATGCAAGACCAATTACATTAACTTTGTTATTCTCCAGCTGTTAATATTATAATGTCACCTTCACCATCTGTACAAAATTATCATGTCTATAGCCATCTCATAGAAATTTCCCTTTGCATCCTTAGCTTCAAAAAACAAAAAATAATTCAATCAAACCCTACACTAGAAAATGCACTCAATTTCATTTACATTGGGATAATCACAATTCTAATTCTTATAGTTCTAAAATTATAATGCTTTTACAAAATTTCTTGAATTGAAAAGTAATAAATACATCTTAGGACATCAACTGACTCAGCAGAATTGATTTTATTGTGAATTTTGTTGAGACAAAAAAAAAAAATAATAATAATTGTATGCCTATAATTATTATCCAATCATATATTATCATCAATGCTATTTATCAATATTAATAATTGAAAAGGTATTAAACAGCATCAGGATCAACAATTCTTCACAGCAGATTGATGCGCTGTAATATTTTATATCGGAAAGCAAATCCACCACACCTGTTTCTTTTGTGAAAAGTATGTATGCTCCTTCCAAATGTCATATCCAAGAAATCATTCACATCTACGTAGTATTCATTTAATAGGAAAATGCCATGATTTTTTAATTCAAACCACACTTCTTCCTTAACAACATACAATCGAGAAGGATTCTGACAAGGAGCTAACAAGTCAAATGATCAAAGCAAAGGAGTCAGGGATGTTTGCTGGTTGAGTTAGTATAATTTTATACTCACTTTTAATCCAATCCACAAATTAAAAATTTATTAATCCAATTCAGCCTATGAAAAAATTAAAATCAATCTAATTCAATCTATAATTACGAATCAAATTGGATCAAATTATACAGTTTTATATTATATAATTTATAATTTTTTTATTAATTACTATATATATATATATACACTAACATATTCAACCATAATCTAAAGAATATAATAATATAAAATAAGATAAAAATTAACACACAACATTCAACTCAGTTCATAAAAATATGAATTGAAAAAGTATTGAAAAAGTTTTAAATCAACCAAATTTACGACACTTAATAAACTACGATTTAAATACAGGTTAAATTAAACCACAATTTAATTATAGATTAAATTGAATTAGTTCCGATTTAATTACAGGTTAAATTAAACCACGATTTAATTATAGGTTAAATTGAATTAGATCCGATTGAACATGTTAGAAGGTTTATGATCACTCCTAATTACAGTAACACCATTATGCTACAGTAGTATGCTACAGAAAACAGGATGAATAAAGAGCATAACTCGCCATACGATCAACCAATGGGACTTTCGCCATGAACTTTGATCTTTAAAACATTCAATCAGAAACAAAGTATAGGCCCCAAAAGTTGTCCAATAAAATACAACAGTATACAGAAACAATATCAACTAAAATAACTAATTTAGATATTTTTCTTGACAGGTTAAGAAATCAGTACCATCTTAAACTCCAACAACCACTCCATGATTTTCAATTACCTAGTTCCCAAGGATCATCATAATAATGAAAATGAAAAATGAAAAATATATAAAGATCAATCAGAAATTAATGTAAATCACAAATCAGCCTTAGATTGTTTGGCGCCTATACAATCTTGAGTTCCACTAAATAAAGTATATGATACTACATCCACATAACTACTTGAAGAAAAATCTCAAGACGGCTAAAAAATATCATACTTTACATGGTAAGCACTAAAGACTACAGCATACCCTCATATAGATCAGTTCACTAATCCTGCATGGGACTTGAGCTGTACCAGACAAAAAGATGGATTTGTTCATCATTCAGTAATAGTTTAACAGCAGATATCAACTTCATTCCAGTCCAAGAATGAAATTTAGATAATACATTGAACACAAAAAAGAAGAAAATGCTATTTTTAGCAAGGTTCTTACCTTAATCTGCATTATGAGATTGATCATGCTCGATAAAATCTAACGCATCTTCCTTGGAGACAACATTGACACGGCTCACCCTGTTTTTATGTGTAACCCCATATATCTTGTCAGCCACTTTAACAAGCTCTGGTCGGAATGTTGTTGTTATAAATTGTGTATTTGCCATATCAGCCAGGCGACGAATCATATCTACCAAGTAATCAAGGATATCCCATCCATAGTATAACTCGGACGAACACAAAAATAGCAATACATAACACATAAAAACAGCATACACAACTAAACACCAGCAGAATTTCTATCAGCAGTACATGCATCAGCCGATATTTTTCACACAAATAGAATAGCACCATCTGAGAAGGAAAGGTCATAACTACCATCATTGAAAATTACCTTAGTCAAACGACCAAAATCCAGCAGCTAAATTGAAATGGACTAGATGAGAAACAACCCTCCCTATAGATCAAGACATCACGTGTTTAAGTTTCTCTCTGGAAACATTGACATACCCCAAAAATGCGTTACCCCATTCCATGCAGAAAGGACATTGTAGCGATTACAAAAGAAACAATGGACGGAGATAAAGAAATAGTGGTTTCCTCCATTTCCCAAAAACAAACTGTAACTGAAACAAATATTAATCATCATCCAAGCCACAACGATTCCATGATTACTTATGGAATGATTCTCAAACACCTAAAGCAATAATGACTATTAAGAACACATCAATTAAACTAAAAATCATTAACTAGACATGACATGTACATTAAATATTTTCTAAAAAAATTCCTTTTGGCTGACCCTGATTATAACTTGAGTGTTACTATTGATTTCACACAATCCTCCACACAATGCTATATGGGCTGTAGTATGGGTTTTCCTATCAATGAAAATACCAAATCCATGGGCATATGTTAATGCAACTACAGATAAACTGATTTCATGAAAGCAAAAAAGTTCTACAGACATACACATGAGCCCGAGCATGAAAGTAGATGCATGAAAGTTTTAGCCAATACATATAGAAACTGATGGGGATGAAGACCATCACCCCCATTCACTTTAAACACATTGCAAAAAAGAGAATAGAATAATAAACCCAAGAGAAACAAAAGTTGCAAAATGAAAACATCAAATTGGATACTTCCAACAGCAGTCCTGTACTGAGGGTCTAGGGCCGCATCTATCTCATCAAAAAGATAAAAAGGAGCAGGATCGCATCGCTGTATGGCAAAGATCAATGTCAGCGCAACAACAGTTTTCTGACCCCCTGACAATTGCTTCATAGATTGTGTCTCCCCTTGCCCCGTAAAGGAAACCTAAAAAGCAAAAAACTATTTTAAAAGCAGAACATATAAATTATAACTTGTACATATGTCCTGAAGTACTGAAGATACCATTGAAATTTTTAGTATCCTATACTTCCCCATTTAGTAAAAGGAGAAATGATGAATAAAAATAAGATCAAAAGGATAGAAAAGATCGATGTTGAATGAATGAGGAAGTTCCTAACCTTATTAAACATGCATAACTAAAAAAAAGAGTGCACCAACCAGCAGACACCTTGCCTATGTTTCTATTTTCCATGAGAAAATAAATCCTTCCACAATAAGATAATACATAAACTAAAAATTAAATAAATACATGCCTTTACTTTCACACCGATGTATTTTTCAACCCTCCCCTCCAAATCTGCTTCACGAGGGCCATCATCATCATAGTCATCATCATCTTGATTGCCATCCTGTAGAAATGTAACTGAATTCATATCATTATTTCCATATCAAGTACATTTTGAGTAATAAAATACATTTTCATTTCAAATGCACCGATCAATTTTCTCCAAGGGCAAAAAGCTTAAAAATTAATGCTGATTAAACACAGACATCGTAGAATAGTCTTGCAACAAAATATCAAGGCTAAGACGTCTTAGACATGTTAACATATAAAGAACACTGTAAAGGGCGTGAGGAATGAAAGTATCTCATGAACCAAAAAGTGGGAAGAAATTAAGTATCAGAAGGCAACTCTTCTTATTTCAATACAAGGGAAAAAGAGGAGAGCCAAGGAAGTTGGTTGGACAAAATTATAATCAAGAGGGATAAATCCTTTCCAAAAAAAAAATGAGGCAATAGATGAACTAAGATTACTTCAAAATGTGAACTATCTTAAGGCAACATTACGAATCAAGTCTTTTTAAGAGCCAAACTCATGAGGGTAATATTTTCCCAAGAAACTGTTACAAGAATAATAAAACAATAAACAGGCAATATTAAGGGAAATTAAGATCAAACGCAGCTCAACCTTAAAGCATGAACAGCCAATCCCTTAATATTTTTTCCATTTTCGTATGAAGGCTGGTAAGTGCACGTGGATAATACGAAATGCCCATCACAACCCAAAAATTAAGGAGCATTGCAGGGGACCACATAGTTATTAAAGGCCGCTGAGAGCAATGGCTCTAGCGCCTCTAACACTGCACACCGGGTGACCTCACACAGATGCGTGCCTTTTTCCTCAGGCGCACACCTTTTTCAAAGCGCAAGGCCCAAGTGTAATATCTTAGAAGACTGTACGGACTCAAGTGAACCATAACAGTGGATATTAGATTACTTAAAGAATAAATAGGTCAAAATTGGTTTAAGAAAAATATAAAAAAAAAATTAAAGAAAAATTTGTTCATGAAGAATTTTGAGGACGATAATAAACAGTATTATCGATAGTTGATTTTTATAATATTTTTAAGATACTTATTAAAATTGATTGAGAATACCTTAAGTTAAGATCCTAAATTATTAAAGAAAAATAATTTGAGGGTCAATGTTAAGTTAAAAAAGTAAATGAGTAGTGAAAAAGAAGAATATGAGAAAATTTTTATTTGAAATACTTATCGGCTTTCAATTTTTAATTTGTTTTTAGATGGATTATGGGCCAATAAAATAAATAAATTTGAGTATAGTAATAAATGTGATTGAAGATGGATATGGAAAGAAGATAAATTAAGGAGATATAAATTTCCAATTTCTGAGTTTTTACCAAAATAAATTCGGAATAAAAATTACTTAGCTATTAAAGTTAATTAATTCAATTGAATTGAGAAATAATAGGAAATATAAAGTTTCATATGATTTTAATGGAATGAAATTAAGGACTCAATTGAAAAGAATTTAAAAGAATTGTGGTTATGAATATAAATAAGGAAAATTTTAGGTCAAAGTATAATTATCTAAAGTTGTGAGACCCACCAAGTCAAAATTCATTTTAATCCACAAAATTTAGAATTCTTCAAGGAAAAATCCTTAAAGTGGCTAGCCAAAGGAACAAGGAAATGAGGATTTTTATTGAAAATTTTTCCTAACAATTTATGGAAATTTGACAAAAACCTGAATTCTATAATTTTCTCCAATTTTCAACTTTCCTATTAGTTTAGTATAAATAAAAAGAGAATGCTAGCCATTTGAGAAGCAATGGTCAAACCCTCTTGTCCGAAAAAAAAAAACTCTCAAAAATACTTTCTCAACCATCTTCCAAGTAATTCCAATACCTAAGTTGGAAAATGTTAGATAGAATGAAGAATTAATGAATTTGTTATAATTAGAGAAGAAAAAACGAAGAGATTCATCTAAGATAAAATTTTTAAACTCAATTCTTTAATTTAATTTATGAATGTTATAGCTTGGATGATTAATGGATTGAATTAATTGAATTGTAAAAGCAATAAATTATGGAAGAACATAAAGATGAATTACGATTTTATAGAATTCTAGAATCAGGGTTAGAACAGAAACTCGTAGCTTAAATTTTGTAGACTTAATAGATGAATTTGAGAAAATTCAAAACATGAAAATTATAGTTTTAGATCTTAAATATATACCTGTAAAACATTTTTGTCAAATTCAAAATAAAGAAGGAGATATTAGGTTATTAGTGGAACTGACCTATATGTAGGGTTTAACTGAAAAGACTACTGTATTTTAGTAATATGAGGATTTTAAAAAGCAGAATTTGTTTAAATATTAAACATGAAAGTTGTAGATATATATGCCATATAGATTTCTGTAAAAGATTTTAGCAAAATTCGAAGAGAATAAAGAAATATTAGGTTATAAGTATAATTGACCCGGACTGTCAAAATTACAGGAAAGGATTATTATATTCTGTTGATATGAAGACCTTAGATTCTAAATTAGGAAAATTGTTAAATATGAAAAATATTTATATATATGTGATATAAGTATCTGTAAAATAGTTTTGCATTTGGATGAACAGGATTGAGTCATAGGCACAGAAATGGAATCTGCCCGGATATAAACCGTAGGACAGTAGGTATAACTTTGACGAATTATCGAGAATGATATAGTAATCAGATAGACCTGAAATTTGACTACATTGTAGTCTCGTATGTCTAATTTAAGTAGAAAAAAAATTGAAACAATTGGATAAGTGTAAGGAAATATATGATTAAGAGAACACAGACTGTCATTAAGGATTTTTCATTTAAGTAAACTTTACAAACAGAGGATTTTAAGAATTTTTTAAATATAAGTATAATTAAATCCTTGAATTATGCATATTGTAACCATTTCTTGAATTATTAAATCCATTTGTTTATTGCCATCATTCGTATCGAAACATTTTTCTCTGTTGACTAATGACTGTTATTTGATATTCCCTACATGAAAATCATACTATGTGATCATCAGTATTGTACTCTAACTTGCTAAATATCTGATGACATAACATAACTACCCGACCGATGAGATAATAGATAAAGTACTATCGGCATTGTGCACAATGAATACTTTTTACTGGGGCCCTTGCTAGGAAGGAGGTTAATGTCCTAGCCATAAGTTATGATCAACCTTATATATTTCACGAGTTATTTTATGAATTATTTCATGAGACTATTATGTTCATGTTTATTTGGACTACTGAACCATTGACATATGTGATCCAAATTAATATTATTTGTTTCATTGATTGATTACGTAATCTTGTGTATATTAATATGTTTATGACTCACTGAGTATATTTATACTCATTATGTGACTATTTATTATTTTTCAGAAAAGAGAAAATAGAAATTCCCAAGTCACTTTTTTCTTCGCACTTGGAACAATGAGGACTCCAATGTAATTAGTGTTTATAGAATCATATGTATAAGCTCTTAGAACTCCATGGGGTACAACTCAGAGTATAAACAGTTATGTTTATCTTATATTTGTGTGGCATCTAATAAGTGTATGTATATATTATATGATAACTGGCATATGATATATCATTGTAAATTTAATTAGTGACCTAATACACTGTGAGATATATGTGATAATTGGTGATGAAAATGGTAACAATAATGATAAGGTAAAATATGAATAAGTTAGTAAGACATGGCATAAAAGAAAATATAGAAATGCTATGTGTGTCATTGATATTGTGGAGTTGAGATTATAAAAATAGCAACATATTAGGAGTATTTTCTATGCAAATTGAAAACTTTAGAAAATTATTGAAATATTGAGTTAAGTACTATTCATGTTAGGAATTACTATAAAAATACAAAAGAGATTCTGTCAAAATTTATGCAAAATTATTAATTATTAAAAGAATTTAAACGTTAATAAATAGTTTTAAGTTTGAATAATTGATGATTGACATGCTTAAAAATTTTACGGATTTCTGATGACTTTATGTTTACCCTTACTCTAGAACCGTCACGTTTCAAATTTTAGAACGTGACTCCAAGAAAGCACACCCCTGTCATATTCACCTCTGATGAGCTCAGCCACCACTAAAGGCCACCACCAACAAACTCGAAACTCGTCGATCAACCAAAATACGATGCCCCTATGTTGGAAAGTCACCAAAAAATTAATTTTCTTTATAGGAAAGTTGCCAGAATGCTGCAGGAACACACCGCTGGGATCGGCTGCCAATACTTATATATCAATCACTCAGACGCCACAAATCCCTCTCCACTCTTGTTCTGGGATCTCAGATCATTCCTCTCTCTCCATTGGGTTTTGTATTTCTGCACTTCTATTTCAACGTTACCTAGCTACAATGTTTTCTGGGTACTGCTTTCCCTCTGTTTCATTTTTTCCAACTTTTTTTTTTAATTTTATTAGGGATGAAAGTCAAACCTATCAAACTGGACCAAATCGATTAAACAAAATCAAAATTGATAGTTTCACAATTATTTGGTTTGATTTTGGTTAGAAAAATCGAGCAAACCGAAAGTTTGTCTTGATTTACAATTTGACCCTTTTTTTCTTGATTTGAAACCAAACCAAACCAAACCAAATTATATATATATATATATATATATATATATATATATATCTTTTTACTATTATTATAATTAAATAAATTTGGATTTTATTTTATAACAACTACACCTTTTTTTACCCTAATATTAATTTAAAATTAATAAAATAATCGTTCCTAAAAATTAATTAAAAATAAATAAAAAAAAATATAATTCTTGAGAAAAATTCAAATTTTGAGTGTATTAGTTAATGAAATATACAAATTTTGCGTTTTACATTGAAGTATTTATTTGAGGTTTTTTATCACCGATATTTAATCGGTGTTCTTTTTCAAATTCAAAATAAAACAATAACGATTAATAAAAAATATTTTTGATTTAAAATTGACAAACCGAAAGTGATCAAACAGAACTAAACCAAAATCAAACCAACAATTTCGCTATAACGACGGTTTGGTTTTATTTGAAAATTTTTCAAATCAAAAATATTTGTTTGGCTTGATAACAACCCTTCAAACCTACCAAACCAAACCGATACCACCTCTAAATTTTATTAGAGCAACTTTGAAAATATTTCTATGAATTTGTTAGCATAATCTAATAAACTAATGAATTTTAATAAATTAATTGTATATATATATATATATATATATATATATATACACACACACACACACATGGAGGAGGTTAATTTTTTTATTGATGTTTTGAGAATTGTTAGTTTTAGTCAATTTGATCAAATAGGACTAATACCTTGATTTTGACATAAATTCTTAACCACAATTTTGGAATTTTTTCCATTTTTAATTGTTTCCGCCTAACCTCTCTCATGCACACCGGCACTTTGTGCCTTTGCACCTAAGCTCCAGTACTCCTTGGTGCCATAGTGCGCCATGTGCCTTTAGTAACTATGAGGCCATTGCCAGCCTAAATTTTCTTACTTCTTCATTGTATGGGTCCAAATAGATTTACTGTTGGGGTGCTAGTTATAGCACTAAACAGAGCAAAATAGAGAAGAAAGGATTCATGCTGCAAACCCCAACTAGATTGGGATTAAGGCCTAGTAGAGTTGTACACCAAGCTTTGGTATAATTATGTTGAGCTCAACATTATATTCTACTTCAATTTTGCTTCAACAGCAGGTGCTTGATCCCATGTTTTGCTCAGAGGATCTTATTAATCATAAAAGAGATTAGTTGGTCAGCTTGTCTAAGAAGTTTTTTTTATTCACAAGATATTAGTCTACACTGTTAAGATCATGGCACTGAAAATTAGGGATCACCGTGATCGAGGTATAGGGCCAGTTTGTAAACCAAATGCCTGGATAGCTAGAAAATTTCATTACCTGTCACATCTCATGTTCATGCTTGACAGGTATTATCCTTTTTTATTTTTTCTAAAAAAAAATAAAATCTTTTTTTTTTTTGTTTTATTTTGTATATCTACATGTATATTTATACTTTTTAGTATGTTATTTTGTTTTTATAATTCATACCATATAAAACAAAATCATAAATAAAAATTATATAACTATAAATTGGTCAGGTTCCGACTTCCATGCAGGTTCCCCCTTTTCCGACCATCAGCTGAGAGACCACTACTTTCTAGCCACATTTAATGTTTGGGGCCTATTACCTGGCTCATTCAGGAGAGTTAGGTCAAGTACCAGATAGGAAGACAAAATTGCTATCCCTAAGTGAATAAATTAATAATAACTTTTCACAGCCACATGAGAATCTAAACCTCATAAAATATGATATATGCTTAGTGTGCTGCAGGAAAATTTCTTGTTTTCTCTTTCATTCCTTATTGCATTTATTAGCCACAACTTTAGAAGTTAAAAATTCCCAAAAGTTTAATCAACAATGGCAAAACTATGGTTTTTCCTTTCAGAGGCATAGAATGATGTTGATAGGCATTCTCTATATGCTGACACAAAAATATTCCTGTAACAGAAAATAAATTAGCTGTAAAGGTGCAATTGGAGATTCAATGTCTTATCTGTGAATGCTCGTCAAAAAGAAGCTGAAAACTTTATGAAATTGAGAAACAATAAAAAGAGAGAATTTCTGAGACATGAACAGAACAACTGAGTGTAACAAGGCCAATACAGCAAACAATAATGTGGAAGTTGGACCAAAAGAAATGAATCCAACTACTCAAAATATTAAATACATGTTCTAGTTTGCACTGTAACAGAGAAATAAAGCAGACAAATAGAAAAGTTAATGTAGCACAGAAAGTCTGGTGTATAATAATGGAAATGTTGAAATGCTGGGATTTTGTTCGATATTCTTAATTATTTTGTATTTTAGAAGGAAATTGTACTTCAAATTTCTGTCAAAAACCTTGCTATTCCAGCAGGTATGTTAGTGGGGTTATATAGAAATTTAGCTTACTTGTAAGTAAGAACAAGCTAAGTGTGGGTTAATACGGTTAAAAGTAATGTTTGACTAAGGTAAGGGGCTGTGTTATGACTATGCTTTTGTACTTATTCTAAGTAAACTGTCATGTATTTAAGAGTTAGTGCAAACAATGAAAAAAAAAAGGCCCATGAGAGGATCATTTACAGAACCAATGTCTTTTGCCTGCGTGTGTTGTGATATGTTTGTGAGTGCGTTTTGCCCTCAAAAACCCAACATGGTATCAGAGTTTTAGACGATCTTCTAGGGTTTAAGGGTGTAAGTAAAAAGAGTATTGCGAGAGAGAATTTGTGTGTGTTGAAAATGAAGAACAAAAAGAACAAAAAATGATCCAGATTTTCAGCTCTTTTTTCTGTTTACAGTTCTGGGTTTGTTGTCTTTCTTCCTTCCCTTGGTAAAACTTTCACATCTTTTGTTCAAAACAAAGTGCCTTTTTAAAAATGCCACCATCTGAGAAGTTAGTTTGAGTATGTGCAAGCAAGAATCTGTCAAGGAACAAGCACGTCCATAAACTGAAAAACTTGTCGAGGGACCAATACAAGTCCAAAAACTGCTAAAAATTTGTTAAGGGCCGTGTACTTGCCTCTTTGATGAAAATATTTCATTGCTCACATGAGCAGTAGAAAGAAGAGTCATTTTGACTACTAGAACCTACTGCGGATACTCTGAAGAAGGAGAGTTGCTGTCTAGAAGGAGATTTTTTCTTTAGTGAAATGTCAGAAAACAGAAAATGTCAAAAAGGCTTGGAGACAAGAATTGCTCCAAGATTTACAACGAATACAAGAAGACTTGGAGAGATTGTGCTCACAAAAGGCAAACAGAAAATTAAATGAAGTTAAATGATATTGAAGTCCTCAAACAAAAATATCAAAGAATAGTGTTGGAATGCTCTAGTTATTTTGTTTAATACTCTAGTTATTTTGTATTTTGGCGGAATATTGTACTTCAAATTTCTGACAAAGACCACGCAGTTCCAGAAGGTATGTTAGTGGGGTTAGGTAGAAAGTTAGCCTACTTACAAGTTAAAAGTAATGTATGGTAGCTTACTTGTAAGTTAAAACTAATGTATGGCAGAGGTACGGGGCTATGTTATGGCCATGCTTTTATACTTATTCTAAGTGAACTCTCATGTATTTAAGAGTTAGTGCAAACAATGAAATGAAATGAAAAAAAAAAAAACACCTAAGAGTTTCATTTACAGAAACCGATATCTGTTGTCTGTGTGCGTTGGTGCTGTGTTTGAAAGTTTTCTGTCCTCCAAAAATCCAACAGTAAAGCATAATGTGCCTCCATAAATTAAATGCTTTAATCCATAAGATTACAAAATTATAATCCATGTAAAACAGAACTTCTCAGTCAGTGCTTGTGTAAAAAATTATAAAAGAAAAAAAAAAGCATATTCCTGCAAGACCCCAATGATGCATGCACATGCATAAAATGAAAGTTTTGTCAAACAAAGGGTAAATTACTATTTCTCCATGAAGTTTAACAAACATTCACTACTCAAGACTTCTGTTTAAAATCGAATTAATCGATCCTCAAGTTTTTACTCCATCAATAAATACATCCTTCAGTTAAATTTTCTATTAATTAATATTAAATGTAGATAATACTCACATTTATATATTTCAACCTAGTTCCTCTCTCTCTATCTCTATCTCTATCTCCCCCTAATGCAGATTCAAAATTTCTAAAAACAAAATCAAGAAACGAACATATACTCCCAATGAATCCATATATTAAAAAGATAAGAAAGCACAATTTTGTAGCATCTAGAATGAATATAAAATATTATTTTGAGGATATAGAATGGTCAAATTCACTGCTGATATTCATGTCACCCATCACAAATACTGGTGTGTTGCATCATTCCCTGATGCTTATCGCCAAGGTGTGAGTATTGATCCTTCACCTTCTCTTGGTACTCCTAGAGAGGAGGGTGACACCAAAACACTAGTCCAGTTCACTAGATTGGAGCTCACAAGATTTGTGAGTTAGCTCTTTCCATGGTTTTAAATATCAGCCAATACATCACATATTGTCTGTTATGTAGTGGATTTTTAGCCTACCAATACAATTTCTCCTTTTACAATACGGTTGATTGGAAATCACATTTTTTTTAAACAAAATTTAAGAAAAATGATTTTTTAACATACTTTTGGCACAATAAATTATTAGGCACAAAAGATTATAATGATATTTGATTGAAGTATTTACTTAATATTTATTTAAGTCATTTTGCAAATTTTGGAAAAATTATTCACAATAGTTACAATTGATTTAGTCTGATGCAGTCCACTTCAATCCAATACACAGTTCCCAATTCCAAAAACCATTTCCAAAACCGTTATTTCAAACCCTGGATTAGGAGGATGGTGGTGAGTGTCACTAGCATTAGAGATCTAGGAGATTTGGAAATAAAGGATTTGTTGTCTTCTTGACTCTAGTTTTTTTGAATTTTTGTTCCCTTAATCTCTATTGCTTTAATAATGAACCTTTTGAAATGAAAAAGTCCAAGGTTTCTTGGTAATGAAAAAAAAAAGTGATGATCAGTTTCCATCAATTTCATCCAATCTTTTATTTTTCATGACAATTTCTTTCTTTCCCATAAAATTTAATTTTATGGTTAGCAAAACAGATTTTTTTAACAAAAATCAATTTGTTATAATTACTCAAGATTTGCAAATATAAGAATTCCTATAATTTTTTAGGGATGTTAATTTAGGGTTTAAAATTTGAAAAAAAAAATGGTGGGCATGATTGCTAGAAGGGAATATGAATTTTTTTTCTGGAAGTATCAAATTGTAGATAATAACCATTGGCTGAAGAAATGTAGTTTGATTGTTTTGTGGTTTGGCGCTTTGGTTATTTGATGGCTATTTGGCTCAAGGGTAATTTTGGTATAGAAAGTTAATTTTATTATTTAACTGATATTGGTTTGACAGATGGAAAAATGCAGACTGAAAACTCGAGGACTGATTAGTTTGACAATGATTTTAAAAATAAAAGTCCTTAGTAGTGAACTATGTCAAACCCCCAGGGGGGAAATAGTAATTCCCCCAACAAATAAAGTATATTATATTATTTTCAAGACAAGCAAAGCGAGCATTAGACAAGTGAAACAAATAAATAGTCATCAAAATCGCTAAAGCCACAAACACGATGCTGCCCCAGCTTCAGAGCCATACAATTCCAGATTGAATAGCACAATTTTAAAGACAAAACGAAATAGTTTGAGATGCAATTATAAATATAACTTAAAGCACAACTAGCAAACCTTTTTCTTCATCATAACTAGATGACCATGGCCACCTTGCACAAGTTCAGAGAATACTTCACGAAAGTGCCGAGCAACACCTTTAAAGGTACGCTCTATAGATTCATCCTTCCGCTGATCCAAAACAGATATAAGTTCTCTGATTTTCTGCAATGATGCATTTTAGGACAAACAATGGAAATAGTAAGTGCGTGCTGCAAGCAGTTAAAGCACGATAGAAGATTGAAACCATGGAAGTCAGCATAGCAGTACCTCATCACCTGCATCAAGTTCAGCTTGCCTTTTTTGGAGTTCTTCTCGTTGCTCTGTGAAGTTTACATACTGATCTAGTGCCTTCTTGTTGACATGGCTGAACTGTTGCAGTTGCTCATTGCACCGGTGAAGCATTTTATGCAACTCTTTGATGCTCTTTCGCTTATACCTATTATTTACATTGTTAAAAGAGCATATTAATAATAATAAATACATAAGTGCAATATGTAAATATGACTGAGTTTCATATAGAGGAAAACCATAACCACAGAAATAAATCCCAAGGATGTAAGAACAAATTTTAGGCCAGTAGAATAGGCACAATTAAATATTAATAAAAAAAAAATATAACCAAAATAGTCCATATCCAAGTACATTAATGATAGATCAGCTTAATATCATTTATCACAAATGAAACAGTAGAAAAATTTCAAAGTTTATATAGAAGTGATACGTTTCAAAAGCATCTGATGACAGGGGGCCCAATTCCCTAATTTTGTTAGAGTACTCCTCTTGTTTGGCTTGAAGAGCATTCCTTTTACTCAATAACTGTTCTAATTCTTTGGCTTCTTCCTGAAGCGTCCTCTCATAATTGTCTTCTGAAGACTGAAAAAAAAAAAAAAAGCTACAGCCTTGGCTGGTGCAAAAAATACGAACGACGAGCCAAACAATAAGAAAAGTTTACCTTTAATTTTATTTTTTCCTCTTTAATATCTTTCAGTTGCTTGGTCAGTTCATCTATACTGTCAGAAACTCCTGAAAAATATAACCTCAGCAAATAGGCCTTAATTTTGAACTTCAAAATTGAATACAAGAAACAATGTGAAACTCACTTTTCAGCTCCACTGTTGTAACTTCAACCAATGATTTAGCATCTGTTAATTCCTGCCTCTTCAATTCAGCTTCGCCATGCAATATATCAGTCTCTGCAGATGATATTATAGCTTCCAATTCTTGCTTTCGCCTTTTTAGATTAGTTGTAAGATTAGTCTCCAGCTCTGCTTTTCTTGCTTCAGTCTATGAATTGGAAAAGTACATTCTATGAGAATATAAATGGATAAAATAACACTACATAATAAAAATAACAAGTTCTCTAACATCAATGCGATCTGTTCTGCAGGCAATTAGCTTCTCTTTATGATCAGCTATTTCAGGGTTTAGTCGCGATAGAAGATCTTTTTCTTCAGGCGTTAAGTGATCAATGAGCTCTGTGCCCATCTCAGCCTGTTTCACGGCCATACTGCCTTTAAGTTGATCTATTTGAGTTCGGACATCAGCAAGTGACTTTTCCTACAGATGATAAACAAAAGTAATAAATATGATGACAACAAAAGTACAAGGACTATCTGCCCTTGACAAGGCAACAGTAATTTGGAGGCCTCAAAATACCTTATTTTCAAGAGCTTTTGAAATAAATTGTTTTTGCTTATTAGCATTAGCAATATCCTGCTTCAGTTGTTCCGACTCCGATCTGTCATGAGCCCTTTTGGCATCAATTTTCTGCTGCTCAGTTACACGTTCAGTAATTTTCTGATCTATATGTGAAAATAATTAAGCAAAAGCAAAACACAGGTGCATTCATGGAAATAGTATCAGGAACGATGCAAGCAATAAATAGCACAAAATTAATCATGGGTATTTAGTCCAAAAAGCCTAATTCTGAAATGAATCAGCAATTTGTTTTGTCAGCTTTTTCTCCAATTCTTGTAATTACAAAGCCTAGACTTTTTCTATCCTGATAGACTAGTAAGATATGTTTTGTTCCGTATGATAAAGGTTAAAGGAAGACACTCATCCAGCTCCACGCTACAAGTCTTCACTGTAACAAACATATAGAACTGAGACTCCAGAGCATAAAGGCATTTATTTACTGGATTGCAGGTAGATAGTTTTAAACCATAGGGGGTTTAGCCAAGTCAAAGAAACCAAAGGAGATATTTTGATGTCCATGAAGCACATAAAAACTATAAAAAAAAAAGTCATCTAAAGTAAACTCACAATGATAGGTGTTCCAAAAACCTTTCAGAGGTGAGGTGAAAGTATTTAAGGAAATGTTTTTAGTCCCTTTACATCATATTACAAACTTATGTAATTAACATTAATAATTTAGATATGTAATTGATAACTAATTAGCTCTAACTTTTGATATTAAGAAAAAGGGTAAATTACAGCGATCAGCAGAGGTATTCTTAAATTACACAAATCAACCTCCATTTTCAAAATAATATATACAGAAACCAGCCCTACAAAGAGTGTAGTTATCCAAATCTCAGAGTAAGCAAGCTATTGCCCAGAAATGGGGTCTTAAATAACAGAATTGGAGAAGGTTTTGGAACTGGAAGGTGTGTTGAAGAATCAGATTGAATCAGACAGCATAACTAAATTGGCCACTGCAATAATGAATAGTTTTACAAAATGTACAAAATGACTCAGAATAAATATTAAATGAATAATTCAACTAAATATCATCATAATCTTGAGTCTAATAATTTATAATAAAAAAATCTAGTCAAGCAAATAATTTATTATAAAATTTATTAAAAAAAAAATGTTATTTCCAATTCCCTGTATTATGATAAGGAATATCATATCAGTAAGCTTAGAATCCAATATGAAAAGTATCAGCCAATATTTAAAACTCCGCCGAAGACCAACAAAGAATGCATCAATAGTTTATTTTTGAGTAAAAATAATAAATCATATAGCCAATGGTTAATTATAGGACTGGTTTGAGTGTAGTTTTTGAAATAGAGGGCTTGTCTGTGTAATTTAAGTATATCAGAGCCAATGGTTTAGTTAATATAACTTAGCCCCAAGAAAATAAAGAGTACCCCCCAAAAAAAAAAAAGATTCGAAAACACGTAGAGAAACCAAAAGAGGAAAAATTTATGCTTACATGCATGAAACATTCAACATGAGCACAAAATAATCTGGTGAAATTCCTCTTTCTCAAGCTTTTCATATTCACAATTGCTGCAAATTTTATAGCAAATTAACACTTGTTTAATTTATTTCGATAATATACCATAATTCATCAAAACTAAATCCCAACAGGATATAGCAGTGAGTGAGTGCACAAGTGCATGTAGGCAAACATCCAAAGAGAAAACAAAATACCACTAGAAGGATCATAGAAAAGATTTATCCTGTCTATTCAACAGGTAAAAATAAAGAACCAAATGAAAAAAGGATATCTTGTAGCATAGATCTAACTTTTTCCAGTTCTTCTTCCTTCAGGTTTATAGATTTTGTGTTCTGCACAATTATATTCATAAACTTCAATTTTGAACGTCGATGGTCATAAAATCCCCCTGTCATACCACCTTTCTTGCTTACTTGATCACCTGAAAAATGTTGGACTTGTCAAGACATCAGTATTTATCATAGACAAGGTCATGATGCGCAAAAAAAAAAGATCTGAACCTTCCAATGTTATGCAGTCCAGACCATCAGTTCGAGCGACCCTAGTGGCAACATCTAAATCTCTGCAGATCACAGTTCTAGCAAATACCTGGAAGAAGAATTAGTAGTATAAGCAAGGAAATACACCCTGCATCACTTAGGATTTTAAAAAGTACCTATTAAATAGTTTTAATTCGAGCAATTGTCAAATGTACAGGATACAGACATTTCCAATTAATACAGCCATGATCAAATAAAATCTATAACAAGCACATAAAACAATCATCAATGGAAAGCTATCTCAACTATAGAAACATGCTGATTCCAGTTCATATATGCATATATGCATTTTATATCATATTTGGGGATTATTTTCACAATTTACATTATGACTTCTGTAGGCAATCAGGAAACTTGGAATGTAGCCCCCGGGCCAAAAACCACTATAGATAATTATCAATTGTATTTAATACTGAAAACCCTTTAGGTTGACACGTTGCCAATTAAAGAATTTTTCTACAGAGTCACTCCTTGCAAACGTAACAAACCAGAGGCAGCCCACTACAAGCCTCTCAAGCCAGAAAGATAACAGAACTGAAATTGTGAAATAAATGTATAATGGAAGTATTTCAATGAAGATCAGCAAAGTAATCATATTAACAACTAATCTCCTAGAAGAAAATCAGCTCTGAATGTATCAATTTGTTAGTTATCTGTAAGTCAAGATACTTGTACAACAAGAATCTTTATCACATTGCATAAATAGATTCAATATTGTTTCAATAAGAACAGGATCAGAGAAGCAGGTAACCTGGGCAAATGCAGGGGTGAAATCGGGAGAGAATTTCAATTTCTTTAACAAAGGTATCACATCAGAACTCTGCGGGTAGGTTACACGTGGAGCCTTAACCCTATTCAGTGGTATAAAAGTAACACGTCCACCCTTTGATGAATTAAGTTGTCTAATTATCTGGGTCGATATTTCATCATTCTCAACCACCACATGAAATAAGCTGCTCAGAAACCAGCAGTTATCAAATATCAATATTCCAACCATAGGATGACCAAAACAAAAGTTGAAGGTGCCTTGTCTGCAAGTCGAGCAGATAACTGACACAGCCATGAGATAGGTAATAATAATTAAAAAATAATAAATTATGGTTACCTGTTCCCAGCAGTGACCTCAACAGCAGTGAAAAATTTTTCATCACAATCAATCAACTCAATAACCGGACCAAATACTCCGCTGATTTTATAATCTCTACAGATCCGCCGAATAGAATTGAGCCCTCTCCTAACATCCTGATAATATGGAACAAGAAACAAAAAGGAGCTGAGATGTTATAATGAAAACTAAATTCATCCAAGGCCTAACCGCTGCTAAAGATCTTTTCGCAGCCAGACATAGAACACAGTTAAGAGGCCAATCAACCACGAGCCTTATGATCTTTTTGTTTAAGTCATCAACACTCTCCTTGTCATTTAGGTGGCACCAACTCATTGTATAATTTATTTTAACTAAATTGTTATCTTTTATGGAAATTATTCAAGATAGAATACCCACTAGTTGATGTCAATCATGCTTTTTTTTTTTTAAATGTTCCTTTAGGTTACTATTAACTCCGCCAATGTACAAGGTTCTCATGTTAGCCCGTCCCAAGCCCAGATAAAGAAGGAGAGTTGCGATAGGGAATAGCTGCATCTCATGATTATGAATTCAACTAATATAAAAATTGGGACATCCTCTACTTACGACACTCTCCATCGAAGCCTGGGTGTACTGCGAGGGCGGGTGTAGCCCTATGCGGTTCAGAACAACAAGCCATGTCAACGCCCAGATGTAGTACTAAATGAACAAGGGTTCCCACATCATGGATGGGTGAGGGTAAAAAAGTTAGCCCATATGTCATATTATAGAAGAACTTATAGAAAAGAAGACAAAAAGGAACAGACTAAATAGAGACTCAGAGTTGAGACTTGAAATATTGAGATCTCTTATAGGAAAATTGATGATATTTTTCGACACCATAGAGAAGAGAAAATTTAATGTGGTTTGCATCCAAAAGAGCAAATCAATGCTTGAAGCAAGATTCAACACTTTTTGCAGGTTTTTACCATGCCTTCTTCCTTAGTCACTAATGTGGGTGTACGATAATATTAGTCATAAAAGAGTTTGCTTCTGGCGACGCTAGCCTCTACCAATGTATTAAAAATCGACTGTTACATAACGTGTCGGCCGTTTTGTAACGGATTTTCAGCCCTCCATTACGATTATCCCCATTTTTTAACAAGCAAAAATAAAATGCATTAATAACAGCCATAACGGCTGATATGTAACGACAACGGTTGTTATGTTGTAATACAACGGCTTCACCTCTAATTTCGTCTAATCGAACGCCACCACCGACGCTTGGAACTGATGGTTTCCAATGATTTAACAGCAACTGATGGTCCTCCTCTATCCCCCCAAAACACCACTGCCAATACTGCTTTTAAGATGACCTTCCGGTGGTTGTAAATCCGCCATTTTTGAAAGAGCCAGTTTGAGATACCTAGAAAATCCCAATCTCTTTTATCTCTTTAATTCTAAGGTTTGTATGTGAGAATATAGATAGAGAAAAGCAGTTTTTAATTGAGAGAGAGTGTTTGGGAACTGAGTGAGAGAGAGAAGATGGAGAGGAAATACCAAGACAAAGTGTCTAAGGAAGGGTTGGAATATGTGGTTCATTAGTGCCTGAAAGGTTGCTAGTGCATTATTGAGGCCAAATGGCATCACAGTGAACTCAAAGTGGCCATGGTGGGTGCGATAGGTTGTTTTAGGTATATCTTGGGGTTGCATCCTGATTTGATGATAGCTTGCCCAAAGATCTATATTGGAAAAGATTTGTGCTAGGTGTAACTCATCCAACAGGTTATCAATGATGGGTATGGGAAACTTGTTTTTAGCAATCTGATCATTAAGCTTCCTGTAATCCACATAGAAACACCAAGTCCCATCCTTTTTCTTAAGTAACAAAACAGGAGAAGAATAAGGGCTGGAGCTTGGTTGGATAATTGAATTGTTGAGCATCTCGTTAACTAAGTTCTCAATCTCAGCTTTTTGATAATAGGGGTCCCTATAATTGAATGGTTAGGCATTGGTGTGAAGGATAATAGAGTGGTTATGGCTTCTAAATGGTGGAAGCCATTTAGGTTCTGAGAAAATGGTGTTTTACTAGTTGAGGAGTTGTTGGAGGTCATTAGGGTATGAATTGGTAGGATCTTAGGAGTTTTCTTGAGTGATACTTAAAAAACATAAAAGTGGGGTTTGGAAATCTCTCCCCTGTTACTTCATAATACTGGAAGCCCCCCTTAACAATCCAGCTTTAGGTGCCCCTTTTAAGGTTATTATTTGTCCCTACAACTTGAAGGAAATAGTGGATTTGTCAAAGTCAAAAAGCATTGGATTGAAAGTTTTTAACCAATCCACACTTAGAATCATGTCAAATCCTCCTAACTCCAAAACTCTAACATTGAAGCTGAAAGTTTTTCCTCCATTTTCCATTCAAATTGTGGACATTGGTGGCTGCAAATCAGTTTCCTCCCATCTACCACTCGTATGGGTAATGGACATATAGTAACAGTTATCAACTTCAATTCCTCAGCAATCTTTTTATTGAGGAAGCTATTAGTGCTTCCTGTGTCAATTAGAATGACCAGTTGCCTATTCTTATAGCGCTCTATAATACTAATAGTCTCCACTCCATTGCTTCCCTCTAATGCATGCACTGATAATGTCATTTCTTCTTGACTCCTCAAGCTGATATGCAAGGTCTAGTGGTTCCTCTTCCCCTTCTTCCTTTTCTGCATAAAGGGCTGTGAGTTGTTTAGGTTTACATTGATAACCAGGGTAGAATCTGTCCCCACACTTATAACAAGGTCTTGGTGGTTGTCTAGATACAAGAGAGTGATTAGGGAGTTTAGTTGTAGTTACAGGTCACTGTATTGGTGGGTTTGTTTGCTTGGAAGTGAAAGAATGAGGTTTAGGAATGGTGTCAGGGTTTGGTGGTCTAGGAGGGTATGGAAGGTGCTGAATGGTTGATGGCTTAGGAAAGACTGTTGGCTGCGTGCTGGTTGTGGAAGCAGTGTGAGAGATGGTGGGTGTACAGAGTTGGTGCCTGGGCTGGAAGTATGGCAATTTGGGAGTGAATATAGTAGGTTTAGAGGGTTTAGTCAAGATCTTCTCCAATTTTTCTATTTCAACAGCCTGAGCTATGGTTAATGGCTTTAACATTCTAACTATTAAGCTAATTTCTTCCCTCAAACCTCCTATAAATCCTGACAAGAAATAATTTTCCCCTAATTCAGGAAGAACCCCATTCTAATCCTTAAATCTTCAAATATATCCTGATATTCTACTATGGATCCTTCTTGTCTAAGTTTCATGAATTCCTCCACTATATCTTCTAATTCATCATCCCCAAATCTTACATATAAAGCTGTCTCAAAATCCTCCCATTGTTTAAGTGGTCCTTTGTTCCAATTGTGGAACGAAGAATCTGCCTTATCCACCAAGTATAAACTTGAAATCCCAATCTTTTGGTTCTCAAAAATATGGTAAACCTCAAAATATTTCTCACACTTCTTAAGCCATACCCTAGGTTTTCTGCCCTCAAAGTTTTGCAATTTAATCTTAGGGAGGAAGAGGTTTTTACCTTCATTGTTTCCTGATTCCATAGGGAACTAGTTCCAGGAAGTTGAAGCTTGTGTTGGTAAGGTTCCAACTGCTGGATTTGGTAACAGACCTTTGTCTTTATTCCCATATCTGCCTTTTGTTGGATTGACAGTGCCTTTTCCCTTATCAACAGCCAATTGGGACACGAAATTTTTCAATTCCTCCAGGATATTTTGCTGTTTATTGGATTGGTGTCTCACTTTTTCTTTGAATTCTTAGTTCAGCAATGTTTCGCATGGAATGTTCTTGAATGCTCCTTACTTGCTCTTCTAATTCTATTATCTTTACCATCTCAGCACTAACAATGATGGACCTAGCCATTAATTTGTTTAGAAATTGGTTTTACAAAAGAAACTAATAGAAAGGAAGAAAAAAAAATTAGGGTTTTTTGAAGGTTTCAAGAGTACAGAGTGATTGTTCTCTAATTTCCACTTGCTTGAATGGATTTTGCCGAGGGTTTTATGATAATACTAATCAAAAGATTATGGAAAACAGAAGAAGAATCAGAATTAAGAGGGAGAAACAAAGAAGTATTGCAATCTAGGGTTTGGAGTTAATCGGTCCCAATTTTGGCAGAACCAAGCTCTGAATACCAAAAGTTAGGTATGCAGTACCTAAAAAATTCTAGAGAGAATAGGAAGGAAGAGAGTTCTAGAGAGAAAAGGAAAGATAAGAGAGAGAGAATGAATTTTTATTGATATTCGATGGATGAACAGAATGAGTAATACTGAATAGTGTTCAGTATTTATACAATAGCTATCCTTAAATCTACCTGTCACTTAACAGATTCAGTTTAGGACTCTAACTACTTTGCCAACTTAGCTTTTGTTACAATCAGTTATTCTCAATGCATATCTCTTCTATTCCTATACTTCTTTCTATAGTATGTAACAGGATAAAGAGGGAGTTAGCTTAGATAGAGTGACATTGTTCCAAAGCACCAATTTTAAATATCTAGGCTCAATCTTTCATGAAGATGGAGGTAGTGAGGAGAATGTTAGTCATAGGATAAAAGCTAGATGGTTGAAATAGAGGCTTATCACGAAAGTCCTATGTAAGGAGAATGTTAGCCATAGGATAAAAGCTGGGCAATTGAAATGGAGACTTACCATGTATTTAACCACAAGATTCCCCATAAATTAAAAGAAAAATTCAACCCTATAGCTATACGATCGACCATATTATATAACGACGAGTGTTGGACAATGAAGGGACATGTATCAAAAATGAGTATTAACGAGAAGATAATGCTAAAATGAATGTGTGATAATACTATAATGGATAATATATATAATGAAAACATTAAAGATAAAGTGGGCATAGCATCAATGGAGGACAATATGACAATAGGGAGATTAAGATGGCTTGGCCACGTGAGGTGAAGACCAAGGGAAACCCCGATTAAGGTCGAGCATATCATGATAGAGGAGAGGAAGAAATGAAGGAGAATACCTAAACTAACATGGAAGAGAGAGATACAATATGATCTAGAGGCATTACAATTATCAGAAGATGTAGCCCAAAATCGTTTAGAATGGAAACAAAGAATCCATAAAGCTGACCCCCATTAATTTTAGGATTAAGGCCAAGTTGAGTTGAATTGTGCTGAGTTTCTTTAGGTTATTTCAATTAATATCTTGTTTATTTTATTAAATTCTTGATTACTGTAGATTTTGAGGGATCTTGATAATGGCATTAAAAGTAGCAGCTGATTTAGACTGAACTGGTGTAACCATTTTGCTTCCATTATTGTTTCTGTTGCTGCCACTTAAAGTGCTGCTTCTAGAACTCAAATTTTCCATTAGCAATGTAGTACATATTGATTATAACAAGCATACTTTTGGGCACAAACAAGCTAAGCTGACTATTTAACAACTCAAATTCAAGTAAACAAAAAGATTTATTCAAGTTAACATTTAAACTCTGTTTAGGAAGTTGACCACCTTACAAGCCATTTGTGCATTCCCCAGGTTAGCTATAAATGAAGCTATGTCTACAATACATCTAAATTGATTCTATTAGCGTTCTATGAAAAAGTTATTAAAAAAAAAATCTTAGAAATAAATAAAAAGGATTGGTTTACTGCCAAGGAACCAAAATTAATGCAACAGTTACTACCAGTATAACTTTTTCAACATTGCTTGGATTGTTTGTGAACAATTCTCTTCATATGGTCTTATGCAAGCTATTGGATCAACTAGCTCAACAGACAACAGTACTACCATTATCAAGGTCTAAGGTGTATGGATAACCGGATTCATAGAATCAAAAGCCAGAAAAATCCAGAAAATGATAGCTTACACCAGGAGTTGCATGATCAAGATTCTTCTCTGCCTTCTCAACTTCTGCTCTCAGCTTATCAATTTCAGCAATAAGTGCGCTTTCTTTGCCCCATAATGACCTGTAGTAATTAAATTAAAAAAAAAAAAAAAAGCTTATCAAATTTAGATGATTTCAATAAACCTCATCAAAAATAAAAATAGAAAGGGCAAAAAGTCATACTTCCGCTCATCCTGCAGCTTGTCTCTGTGTGCTTTATGATTATTAAAACCTTCACGGGACTCTGAAATAATAGATTCTATTTTTGCAATTTCAGCTCTACGATCCTCAATGAGGACATCTCGCTCTTCCAGATCCACATTAAGTTTATGAATTTCATCCTGAAGCTTTTGCTCCTATAGCATGTGCAAGAATCAAAAACAAAAGAACCAGCATTATTACATGGAGAGACTTGTAGAGAGACAGAGCCCTCTTCAAAATAAGATTCAGGCATTTATATATAAAAAAAAAATGATGACATTAGCACATTTCATGAATATTGCATGCATAGTTTGGACTTTGGATTAAGGGACAGAAGGTTCCATGCCAAAATAAGGCATTAGCCTCAGCAGGATATGATTTGTTCCAACTCTTAGGTCAACTCAATCCCAATACCTAAGCAAAACATTTTTATGAGAACTATGCAGCATGACATGCTACTTTCCTATCCTTCCTTCTGTTTGTACAGATGTGTACATGCAAGCAAGAGATATTTTCATTGCGAACTATCCCATAGGGATGACCTAAAGTGGGTTTTTTTTTCATAATATAATTAGCTAAGCAAAGAGAATACAAAGTCTGACTATGCTATTTGAAAGGCATATTCAGATAACACCATTGTAAAACACCTTTAATAACAGTTGAGACTCGAAATAAATAAATGCTAATAATTACCTGAGCCAAATTTGAAGAAAGAACACGTTGAAGATCATCAATTTCCTTTTGAAGCCATTTGTCACGAGCAGCTTTGCTGGAGAACTGGGTAGCACGGCCCTGTTTTTGATAAAGAATGCTAAGCTGCTTTTCACGCTCCATTATTCTACAAGTCACCAAACCAATTCATTATAAAAGGAAAAAGTAATACAATATCAGGAACTCTTTTCCAACTGAAAGGATAAAGAATATCATTACTAGGAAGAAAACATAATTGGATTCACATATATACACCATTGAAAAAAGGTTTCCAAGCCAGAGTCAAAGGATTAGAGAGAAAGGGAATTTGTAATGCCTTCAACAAAAACACAAAAAGAACTTTCACTTGTTGACATGTTGACACAAACGACAAGCTCCAGGAAAAAAATAAAGAGAGAGAGAGAGAGAGAGAGAGAGAGAAGAAGAAGAAGAACCACTGCTACAAATAGCACTTCACCCTTGATCATGCAATGTCGATTGTCTAATGTTAAAGACTCAAAAAACTTAAAATTAAGATCTAGACTTAATGAATGGGTTAATTTAAAAGATTACAAAATCCAGCCAAAATAACCTGCACTGCAAGCCACCAACATCACATCTCAATTGATCTAAGGCCTCTTTTGAATTTCAATAATATAACAGAATCATGGAGTACCAGGAATGCTACCAAAATCTTCAGCATCAACCATTCATTGAAAGACAGAATGGCCCAAGTCCATGTACATTGTGTGACAAGCATAAATAAACTTGTATAACATACCCTTTAGTAATCTCTTTTTCCTTTATAACTTGATTCTCATACAAAGGGCTAATTTTGTCGAGCTCCTTCATTGAATCTTGTATTTCTCTCTGGAGAATATCAAGCTGCTTCTTCGCATCCTCCTGAAATAATGCACATGCATCAAATAAACACAGCATTCTTTATCCTTGACAGTGTTGTTAGAGGCCCAAGGCAGACTAAAGCGCAAAAGGTTCAAGAGCTTGGGGTGCAAGGAGCAAGGCCAAACGCACCTAGTGGACACAAGGCATATGTGAAGTAAAAGTAAAGAAAAATGTATTCAACTAAAAATATATTTCCTAATTGAATAATATGGCATAAATTAGATCCTAATCACATATTCACCTGCATGTTATCAAGAAAATTCAAGAATTCAACTTATATTAAACAAACATCAAATCAACTCACTCTATACACCTATAATTTTGAGCAAAGCACATCCCACCATATTTCAAAAACCAGCACTTAAGCATCACAAATGTCATAAACAAACCCACCAAAGGACTTTATGTCAACTTAAGAAAAGGTAAGCCAGCCATTTTTACATGAGTTTTTGAAGGACCTTTACTGCACAAATATTTTAGAAATAGTTGGATTGTAAAGTTAAAAAGTTTCCTTTTTGCATTAGGTTTCAACAAGGATTCTTCAACTTTTAAAACCTGGACCCACAAGAAACACAATTAGAAAAATCCAGGGGGCACCTAAGCCCAAGGCTAGGCCAACTGCATAGATGGCACTTCCTCTGGGGTATATGCCAGGCAAAAGATAACTGGGCCTAGCACCTAGGCAAGCCTTTAACAACACTGATCGATAAATACTAATCCACATATTTAACATCAATCAGAATAATACTTTGGCTTGGGCATTTCCAGAAATCCTCTCTTGCAAGTCTTTTACATCAAGCTCAAGCTCTGTCTGCTTCTTTATTGCTTCAGTTTGTCGCTTCTCCACTGCCTCTTTCTCTTTATTCAGTCCTTGAACCTCTTTTGTAAGATCTTTAAGCATCTTGTCCAAATCTTTGGACCTCTCATGGGCATCCAACACACTGTTATACATCTTAGCTGAGGTTTCAGAAACCTTGTTTCGAGCCTGTTCTACCTGAAACAGGGGAGAAATAAATATCTTTAACTGTTAATTTTGCTGCAAACAAAGGAAAAAAGACTATTAAGTTGTGATCCCGGACATAGAGAGTAGCCGTATTGCACACGATACACAAACATGACCATTGTTGCTAAAAAGAAAATACACGGTGCCAAAATGATAGTATTACACACAATTCCCAAACAGAAAAGCTAGACTAGTACAATGGTAAAAACCTATGAGACGAGTCTGCTAATTCCAATATGAAATTCAGTAATACTGCTTTATAAATTACAGTTATTTCTGTGCTATACATACATTAACTAAAATAATCTAATTTTGCAAACATATAGATTGCTAATTCTAAAGTTTGGCTCAATCCTCTCAGTTCAGGTCACATAATGGTGTCATTTAATCATCTAACTTTTGCCCACATAGAAATACAGAGAATATAATTGATTGAAGAAGAGTTTTGAACCTGAAGTATAATACAAACATCTGCTTTCTCATTTACACTTTGCTATGATTATACAGAGTATCTTCTTTCCAAACAAAAAGGAATAAGAAAAGAGAACATAATAAAAGAGTTAGAACTCCAAAATAATCAATCTGAAGAAACATTTATTCCTTTATGTCTTTTGATCATCCATCAATATGCATAGACTAATAAATAATCTTCAGCACAAAAAATATTTATCATTTTTAAAACCCAGTGCTCCAACAAGCAAAATAGAGCAACAATCTTAAAAACAAAAAAAAAAAAGCATAAGAATCTTTGGTTCATTTTTCAAGCATATAACAGTTACTGACCTCCCCCAATTTCTGCCGAGCATCATGGAGTTCCTTATCATAAATGGTATATTCTAAGGATTTACGTTGTTTGTCAAGCTGTTGATATTTCCTCAGCTCCTCCTTCTCTTCATCCAATTCCTTCAGTCTCTCATCCAGGTACTGAACAACTTGAATTATCTGCTTTCTTTTGTTTCCTGGTTACCAGGAAAAAGTACACATAAACCAAAAGGCAAGATGCTGGGGAAAAAACAGCTAAATCAACAATGACTTGCCTGTTTCTTGCATAATTTTCAAACTTTCACGACGTCGCTCCTCATACACTCGAGTGCCACCAATTTCCTTCAATAAATCCAGACGCTCCGAGTCTTTCATCAACGTCAATGATGCTATCTATAGAACATAATAGGAAAGAAAAATAAGACTTTAAAAAAGAAAAGGAAAAAAAAATAAATTTTAAAATTTATTGAATATAACTATTTAAATTAAACTTATACCTTTCCTTGCTGCACTACATAGTATGGATTGGAGCGGGAGAACCCAGCACTTTCTAGTAGATTCATGACTTCTGTTTTCCTGCAAATATACCAGCTTCGCCATTAACAAGTAGCAACTAAGAAGCAACAAGGATCTTTCCATAAAGAACAGATATTTACGTTATGTGCTTGCCATCCAAAAAATACTCATCCTTTTTCAAACCAATTGTCCTACGCAGACGCACTTCCTCCTTATCAACCTGTTGAGAAGCAAAAAGTATGCTCAAAATGTGAATAAATAAGAAATAGAGAGAAGAAAAGGCACTAAATTTTCATAAGTTTTTATTTTGGAAGAGAAGCACAAGAAAATAATATGGCAGGGTAAGGATAACTTTTCACATAATCCAAGTGATTGATCGCAACAAAAATCTGAATAGAAAACAATTTTATAAAGCCATGACCATAGTTCCATCTCATACAATGCCCATACCAGCACCTTGCCATTTCAACTGCCTACTTACAGTGACAGGTCTAGTTTTTTTATGGTTTCAACAGAGATCATATTACCTGTTATATAAATAAAGACCTTCTAACAAATCATTATAAGCGGGTTCTTGGCTTGAGGGATGCATTTATATAAAGCAACAGAGGGAAGCAACCCAAAGAAATATTAACTTATCCGGGAAAGGGTAAAAGATTCCATGGAGAGCGTGGCTATGGAGATCGGACAATCTAGAAAAGAAGACTAACCAAAGATTTTGCTATCATAGAGGATGAACGAATAAAAGAATTTCAATTTAAAAAAAAAAAAATCATATGGATGCATTTATCAAACCATTTCCCACTATTTCCTCCTTTTCTAACCAAAAACATGAAGAGGTGCAATGATAGAGACAAAATACTGGTCCAATATCCTAAGAGAAGCTAATTTTGTTTATTACAGCTGGAGTGGTAATTATACTACATGGCTTCCATCCAAATGAAAATTTACTCTTATTACAGAACGTGACTCTTTCACTACCAAAACAAAAGGAACTAGAGTGTCATCAACCCCTCACGACAGGTAAACAAAATGATGGGCTACATTGTATTACCGGAATGCGATTGTCAGAATTATCGAACACAATCTCCACAAAAGCAGATAAAACTTGGTGCCCTGCACCTTCCTGTCCGATAATAAAATGCCAAAGGAAAAAATAACTTAATATGAGAAGATATTAAAATAAACAAAGAATCTGATATTAGCTTGAAAATGAAAACTATATGGTAATACATACATGGAGTAGTGCATGCCTATCTTCACTGCGCAAGTTTTGGAAGAGGTCACTCAGTACAAAACGAATGGCTACAGAAGAAAATATATATACATATATTGAAGTCCATAATACAAGTTCTATATCAAATTTTCCTGAAAGAATTAGCCAAAAATTAACACACAAACAACTACAAAGTACAAATGCACTCACCATGGAAAAAGTTTGTCTTGCCAGACCCATTAGCCCCAACTGCAGAAGCCATTTGCAATAAATATAAAATTATAAGAGAAAACCTAAAGTCATCCTGTCTACAGGCTACCAACCTCATAGTCAAATACACTGATAAAACTCAAAAGACAGAATAGAACATTAAATAATTTAACCAGTATATTTGTTATTAATCAAGAGTGTGAATCTAATAGTAAAGTCAAACAATAATGACATCTTAGTTCAGACGTAAAGGGCTTAAGAGTGAGATCCCAGGAACAAAGAGTTCTCAAATTCTATTCCTACTAAAAACCATTTATTACTACGAGTTATCCAGTTGTGATTGATTATTAACTTTTTTACTTGTTAAATGTACTATGGCATTTGTCTTCTCAAATAAATAGCTATGATGTAAATCTAATATTCAGTATCTAGTACTCTATCTCTGCTAAAGAAAGAAGTATAATATAAATTATTACAGCCCTAATGTTGCATTTATTTTTAGGTGACCTGCACCAAACCAGGTTTCTGCAAGACTTAAATTCGGATACAGTAACAGATTGATTACTGGCTTGAAAAAAGAAAACCTAAGTTTGGATCAGATAACAAACGATAATGTGGCAATTTAAACAAAAGTTACAGTTGGATACAGTAACAGATTAATTACTACTGGACACAAATCTCAACTCCTCATCTCCCAATCCAATAATCCATCGACAATTTAAAATAATAATAATAATAACAATCAAACAAACGTACCAACACAGTTAACTTTTGGACTGAAAGGCTCAGTAGCAACTTGTTCTCTGTAACTCTTAAAACCTTCAATAATAATCTATATTGCAACTCAGAAGTTAGCTTGTCAAATAAAAACTAGACAAAAGAAAAATACAAGATAGAAATTTTGCATAGACTTACCTGCTTTATATGCATGCTGAAATTCTTACTTGTCCAGCCTCTGTCAGAGAAGTTAATAATAAAATTAAATATAATAAAATGAAGGGGAAAAAAACTTAATCAAAACAAACCAAAACTAAAGCACGAGAAGAACACAGAGTAGGGTTTCAACTTCTAAATTCAAAGCAAGAAGATAACAAATTAACTCAGAATCTCAAAACCCTAGCTAAGCGCAATGCTCTAAGCACTCGCTAAAAACAAAATTAAGAAATAGGAAATATATTTTAGAGTTCAATTTAGGGTTCCAGAAAGCTTACAAGAGAAATTGCTGCTATTGTAATTGGAATTACAAAGCCGCAACCACATTTGTCAAGAAAAATCTAAGAGAGAACTTACCAATTGAAGTTATTTGATTTTTGTTGGAGCCAGTTTGGGATTGCAATTTGGAGAAATTTTAGCGATTTGCAATTTTTAAGCTTCGAGGTGCGTGGGTTAAGAATAGTACTATCGCGGTGAATTTTAGCGAGGGTAAATTGGGTCTCATCAAAGGAAGTGTAAAATCATAGGCGGTAAAGAGAAAATATCAAACGCTGAACACCGTTGTTCTTAAAATCCTATTATTGACTATAATTGACAGAAAAGCCAAAGTTTTTTAATACTCATCTGTCCATTGAGATTTTGAGAGATCCCCTTGGTATTGCTCGAGGGATTAATAAAAGAACATTTTGGTTGGAAAATTTTAAGATAATTTAACAAGTTAATAATTTATTTTCATGTAATTAGCTGTTTTTTTTTTTTTTTTAATTTTCTGTCAATATCTAATTTCTAAGATGTTGTATAATTAATATTTTTATTTTCTTATTTTGAAAAATTAATTAGTTAGTTTTTAATATTTAATTCCGTTAAATTATTAAGTCATTTTATTAATATTTTTATTAAAAAAATTAAAAAAATAAAATAAAATAAATATTTTTTTATTATATTATATATATTTTGATACCCAATTTACCCTCACTCAAATCAAATTCAATTTCCCAATTTCTCAATCTTCTTTATGTCTCTAACCTAAGCACCTCCTCTCAGCCGCCATCTCCAACGGAGAGTAAGACCCAACACCAATGAAATTCTCGATAATGGTGGATACAGCAACGCAAGCGAGGTCGGTCATAAGGGATTTGTTGAGGTTGGAGGGATTCCAATGGTGGGAGGTAACATACACTAATAAATAAGGATTGCTTGTTGGATCGAATGCTAAAGTCACCATCTCGGTGTTACATCGCCGTTCTTAGTTCTCTTTTGGACTGGGTCGATGGCCCAATGCACCTCGTCTCTTTCAAATGAGGGAGGAGGAAGATCGAATCCCCTGAGAGGGAAGGTGATTAAGAGAGCAAGGATCACTTTGCTGCGGAGTTCTAGTTGAATTGTTTGATTCGATTAGCATGGGAAAGGGAAATCTTCAGTAAATAGGGATTGAGTTAGGAGACATTATGCTTCTTGGAGCTTTTAATTTTATGAAATTTTTTCATTTGATTTTGAATTTGGTGATTTTCTAAGGATGAGATTTCAGATTATGTTGAAATTCACCGACTTCATACAGTTTTGATTGAATGTGAATTTTCTTTGCTGCCTCATTTTTTAACTTCAAAATACTAGAAATCCTTTCCAAAGCAGTTTAAAGCTTATAAATAAGTTATAATAATATCTAATCCAATAGGAAATACGACAATTGTCTTCTGCAATTTCAAGCCCTCCGGCCTCCACAGCCATCAACATATTAATTCATAATTAAAACAGTCGTTACATACCAACACAAAATTTAATAACTGATAATCAAACTTGAATAAAAGTACACCTTTTACAGTGAGTCTTTCCATGGAGTATATGTCCAAATGCTATTTGCCAGCAATTTAGTTCCATTCATTTTAATTTTTTTTTTTTTTTAAAGAATAGGGTAGTACAAGATAATTCTGGAAATTATTTTTCACAATGGTCTCTTTAACAACGTGATAATGCATTAGATTTTCTGACCTAACCTTGACAGAGAGTGAGTGGCATAAAAAAAATTTAATGAAAGTTGAGGGGTATCTTTTTATATGTATTTAACATAAAATTTAATGGAGTGACTAATATGTTTGACAGAACTATATATTATGAATTAATTAATTAGTTTTTCAAAATAGAAGGATGAAATTATTAATTATATTAAATTTTAGGGACTAAATAAGAATTTATCCAATTGAGAATTTGTAATTCTTTTTTTCATTAGTATTCTGATGTATCAAAGCGAGAATTGGGTTGGAAGTAAAGGTAAACAATCAATTATGAATTACTTTTGTGAGAATTTTTTTAATTAAGATATAAATTTTTTTCTTCTTCATTTATTATTTATAGAAGAACACAGTAACTTACATTTTATTAGCGTCTATTTAGGATAAAGATTTAAAATTAGAATTGAGATTTTTAATTCCAATTTCAATTTTTTAAAATTAGAATTATATTGAAATTGTAATATCAACGTTTGTATCACACAAAAATTAAAATTAAATAAAATTGGTGGCGGCAGTGGGATGCAGGCATCAACAATGGTGGTAAAGTACTGTTGTCTTATGGTATGCGATGGCAGACCTTCGATGGTGGGGATGGTGGTGGTATTAGTAGACTGTCGGTGCCACGATGGCAAAGGTGGACTACTGGCACTGGCGATGATGGATCACTAGCGCCACCAGTGGTGAGGGCTGACGGACCGCCAACTATGGTGGTGGACTGCCACATCCGACGATAGCGATGGCGGTAGAAGTTGCAGTAACTATTGTGGAATTATAATTCTTATGGGTTGACAATAAAATTATGGAATTATTTTTCTAGTTATATTACTATTAAAACCAATGTTTTCAGATCTGATCCGGTCAAAAAATCGATGAAGACAGAAAATCAGAAATTCGACCAAAATTAAATCTGTAGAACCGAGATAAAACTGGAAGTAATTAAATTAATATTATATAATATAAAAAATATAAATTTTACTATATATTTTAACATTTATTATCTATATACTCAAAATAAATATAATACATATATAACTAAAACTAAACAATGAATTAACTATATAATTAAATATTTATTATCTATAAGAAAATTTTCATTAATAAGTCTAATTAAACAATTAAATAGCTAAATTACCTTTAATAAATAAATAAATTTAATTTAATTTAATTTAACTAAATAAAACTATTTCAGTTTAGTTAATTGAATCAATTTTGAACTTTTAATTGAATTTATTAAGCTAATATATATATACATATAAAGAAGAAAGAAGAAAGATGAATGGTGCAAAAAAGAAAGAAGTAGTTAATTATTACTCACAAGTCTTAAAATTGCACCCTTTCCTTTTAGCAATAAAATATTCACTTAGAATCCCAATCAGGCTTATGTAACTTGTGTTTGTTCCAATGATTTTTTTTTTTTTAATAAACAAAGATGTTACAAATTAAAAGTGAAGTACCAACCCAATGCGCATGGAAAAGTAAGAAATGAAAGTTAAAATAGAAAGAATCCCATATCAAAAATATGAAGGAAAAAGGAATGAAATATATATATATAATTGCTGAGAACGACAAACAAAATAGAGTATAGGCTTCACATGTGACGCAACTGTGGGCCCGCAGGAAAAAAAGGGGTAAGGCACGCCAAACAACGTCGTTTATGGGTAAAAAATATCCAAAAAAATAGCTTTGTGACTTGTTAAACCTAAAAAAAAAAAAAAGGTCTGAATCAACTAGTTCACTGGTTATCTAGTTAGTTTATCAGGTTTAATCCCGGTTTTTAGGGGGACAAGTATTTGGGGTGGATCATATTGGCCAGTCAATTAGTTTTTAATTTTTTTAATTGAACTTATTGGTCCGGTTCGAGTTTCAAAACCACAGTTAAAACCCAGCAGAATAAAAAAAAATGGGTTAGATTCATACTAATTGATGATTCCACAATTACACCGAATATAAATCACCAAGTCTTAGAATAAATCACAATGGAAGTATTCCTTGTTTATAATTCTAATTCACTTTATTATTATTATTTTGTTTACATATGACAGCATAAGTTTTCTATTTTTAAGTTATTTTTTTCTTGCCTAACAATACATTATATATTTATTAAGGGTTATATGATTTTGTGAGAAGCCATGACTTAAATGGATATAGATATAGGTTGACCAATCATGGGTGCTCAACCCAATCCTAATACTAACATCTCCCACTCGCACATGACGGGTAAGACCCTATTACGATATCAACTGTAATCATAAGTAATATTTTCATATTAGTAAATGGATTATGCGACCTAGCGAGCAAATTTCAACTTGAGAGCTTATCACTATGCATCTATTAAGGAATAACATATCTACCTTATAGTCTTAAAGTAAATTCGGGGACGAATTTATTTGAAGGGGGGTAGAATGTAACACCTCAACCTAAATCCTATAGGAACCCTTAAGGGGGATTTAAGAGGAAATTTTTTCTTTCTTTATAAGATGTTCATATGATGTATATATGTATGAAATTGATACTTATGCATGTTATATGACCTAATTTTAGGCATAGAAATGGTTTAAAGTCAGTTAGGACAAAATCGAGAAATTTTGAATTTTTGGTGAACTGGGGGCAAAATGGTCATTTTACAATCCCTTCGAGTTTTTATGGATTTAGCATTATATTTGAATAAAGAAAAGAATAAAAGTGAATGTAAATGGAATTATTTTCTTTATTTGAAAATCATACGGAAAAATAAACCCGGTTGAAATCAGTTCCCGGTAAGCAGCTCAATTGAGGTGCTTGAGGTGCTTCGGTGTGCACTAAGGGCATTATGGTCTTTTCCTACACAATGTGGGATTATAGAATGTGTATAATCTTATGATAATAGTTTAGGCTTGATTAAATCCAACCCTTTGATCAAATGATGAAAAAACGGACGGTTGGATCAATCGGGTGCAAATTTGCTATCATAAGCTCAATCTATTGGATTTTTCCTTTTGGTTTTTGATTTGGTGTGGGAAATCTATATGTTAGCTATTATTTTTGACTTTGGATTAACCAATGGCATAAAAGTAAAGGAAATGGATGGTTGTATGGCTATTTTACATCTAAACTACCAATACCTTAAACCATTGAATCCTACCATTCGTATTTAAATGAATTTCCCATCTCTTCTGCCATTCTTCATCTTCCTTAAGAGAAAAACCTGCAGCAAACTCCATTGTTATAGCTTTAAGGTTTTGTCCAACCTAGTGTTTCCATTCCTTTATAGTTTTCTTCCATTTTTTGATGGAAATTGACTAATTCCATCATCCTAAACACATTTCTAACCATAGAATCCAAGGAAAAATACATTAGAACAACAATTTAATTCAAAGAAGATTTTGAAGAAATTTTGGTAAGTTGTTTCTATTTGAGTTCTTTTGATTTGGAAATGCTTATATCGTATCCTTTGTTGGTATTTATGGATTAGAATCCATTTTGTATGGTTGGAAAGTGATTTGGAAATTTGAAACCATAAATGAAGAACATTGATATAAAATGTTGTTTTGGTTGATTTAAAGCTTTAAATGTTGTTATTTTGATGTGTATAACATGTTTTAATGGTGCAATGATGGAAACAAATTGATTTGGAGCATGATCTAGTTAGGTCAAACCTTAAAGTGCTTAGGGTTTGGATTGCATTTGGTTGTTTTAGGTGTTTAAAAGCATGAACAAGTTGTATTTAATGTGGAAATGATGAATTGATGGTTGGAAGTTGAAAAATAAATCATTTGGAACAATTGATGTTTTGGCTGAATGTGTATAGTTAGGGTTTTGGAATGTGTTTTGATGTTTGTTAGGTTTAAAGGCTTTAATGTCATACCTTGAATGCATTTAAATGATGTAGGATGAAATGGCATTGAAAAATGATTGAATGGAATGAATTTCATTCAAGTAGCTTAAGTTGAGTTTGATAGTTTAAAGTGTTAAGCTTAAGTAA